>JAUMHB010103207.1:0-10066 GCA_032359685.1 Pittosporum tobira
TACCAATTGTAAGCAATTAATTAATCACTCAATAAAATTTATAGATAGATTTAGAATACCCAAATTGTAAATAATAATTACATACCTTGTTTGAAATTCATAGCAACGGAATAAAAAATAAATTAATTTGTGAACAAATTTTCACTCTTTTAATCCTTATCTTATGCTGGTTTGATAAGAAAAACTTCACACATTCTTTATGAGTATAAAACTCTTCTGACGGTTTGTATTATTATTAGGATTAAGAGAAATAACCTAATTCTATATTTATAACCTGATAAATAAATCTAATTAGCATACCCATCACAAACCCAATAATTTATTTTATAATTCACACTAACCAGCTCATATTAAATTGATTAAAATTTATATGTCACACTTTATTAAACTTACAGATTATAATATAATTAAATACAATTAATTATAATCTCATATAAATATAATATTATAAAATAATATTAATTAAATATACTATTAACCCAAAAAATCACTACACCAATGCCTCAACCGATTCAATATCCAATCCAATTATGATAACTATGGTCAAATGTGCCTTGCCATTTTGCCATACCTAATTTTTCAAATATTTACTTCAAAATGATTCTTTTATTTTTTTCAAAGAGGTTACTTGGTCAATCAAACTATTAGTGGAGTTTCTTGGTAAAACACACACACACACACACACACACACATAACAGTGACTGGGGAACTAACGAGCAAGTAACAAGGTAATGGTACCACTGATGAAAAACCAACACCCTCGCGCAGCAAAATTACTCTTTTGCTCACTTGACTGCCAGCGGTATTTTGTATTTCATGCATTCCACCTACAAGGCTAGGTCATACTACATATAATTGCTTCTTTTTTTTTTCTGCCAAAAGATAAAACAGATCTCCTGTCTGGATGAATAACCAAAGACTAATAAAAGCACCCGAATACAAAACCCTAAGCCCATCTGATCCTACTTCTCGTTAAACAGCAATGGTTATAGAAAAAAAGAAGCCACTTGTGTTGGTCTCATTTCTTCATCTTTCCCTGCAAAAACAAAAATCAACAAAGGTCTCAGTCTCACGCCATTCCAAAATTAGAGATACTATTTGACATTTTTTTTTGTGGTCAATTTGCAGAATTCTAAGGTGCATGGTCTATAAAGTACCATTCCCTTCATTACAAACTTACCTATAAATTAAACATTTTTTGGTTAATTCCAAAAATAGAGATGATCTCTATTTTAAAACAATAAAAGACATGATAATCCAAATTTATATTCCTCTCCCGTCTTCTCCGCCTGTCCCACCTTGACTCCGACAACATCCGCAATGACAATGGAGATGAAAATTTAATGTTCTCATTTGGGGTAAAATTGTAAACAAAAAATTGTCTATTAAAAAAGTCACTTTTTAAAGGTAACTCTTATTTTGGAACAGAGTTGTACAAATTATATGGTATTTGTTGTTTTCAAAAGAATTATGAAATCATATCAATCTTGAATTTAGGATTTCGCAAATTGACAAAAAAAGCCATATAATATCTCTAACTTTAGAATGGATGGATTACTTAAAAGGATAAAAGTATAAAACACATACCGAGCTCACATAATCATCCATTGATAGTTGTCTCCTCTTCTTCATAGTTGGAGGGGTACTCTCAGCAGCCTGCCTCGTCAACGAACGCTTTGACGGCGTAATGTTCTGGAATAAAAAAACAGGGTAAAAAGACAAAAATATAGAAGTTGCACAATATCATTAGATTCAGCAGTTGCAAAGATGTGACTGAGAAAAAACATTAATAATGTGTGGGCCTGGGAGGCAATTGTCTTACCTTAGCAAGCTGCTTCTTGTTCCTGCGAGCCTGTCTCTCCCTCTCATCAAATTCTTGGTTTTCCTTCTCCACCAATCGAATGAGGGTATCACATCTCCTTGCAAGCTCCTGAGTAGTGCGAGACTTAACAAACCAATCAAAGCAGAACAAAGGTGAAGTCCGGAATGATGCTTTCAGCTTATCCCAGTTCCCGTACCCAAGTTTGGAAACCATGCACATCTGTTATAGCTCACATGTCAGGACAAAGAAAAAAAGAAAAAAATTAATGAAAAGAAATACTCAGAATCTCACCATGAAACGATCACATTCTTCAGTAAACAACTTTCCTCTGTTCTGACCATACTGGATCTTCATTTCCAGCCAAGGATTCTTGTAGCGATCCAATTTCTTCCCAATTGCTATCATGATCTCATCCTTCCGGGAGATTCTTGCCTCTCCTCTTTCAATAATTTTGATGATCCTGTCGTAATCTGGAGACAGCAAATTTAGATTATCATATTAAATTTTGCTGTATGAAATCTACATGACTGTGTGCCCTTTTTCCAAATATTCAAATCACTAAACATCTACATTTATTTCTAATCGCTATTACAACCACTTGTGCAGATAGAAGAGCATGTAACAACTCACTTACCATTTAATTCTTTATATCTTTCTTTAAAAACTTTTGCATATCTTTCGATTTCCTCCTCTGATTTTCCTTCCATTTCAGATGCAATGCCTTTAAGATCCTTACGGCCAAATTTCTCACATGCCCTAAGGAAAGAATTGAAGTCTTTCTTACTCCATGTTGAAAATCCCTACAATTAATTAAATAATAAGTTAAGATTTTTAAAAAAATGTCCTTGGGTAAAAATAAAATACTCATGATGACACCCAACTCACCTCTTCCAACAACTGTTCTTTCTCTTCCTGCTCTTCAGGACTCAAAGGATCTCCAGACTCTACATAACCAACACTCCAGTCATGAATTATGATGTTCCCAAAAATAAAATTGGTTACTTAAAAATGAACTAACAAAATAGAAGGCATCAAACCTTCAGACTCATCAACATCTGTCGATTCTTTTAACTGATTCTTCTGATTTCTTTGCTACAAAATATAAAGAAGTACTATCATTAAAATGGAGAATTTGGAGAAAGAGGTATATTGCATTCATCACAGCTAGGTGACAATCAAAAGGAAAAATAAACATTTCCTACCAGAAGATAGCGAATTTCCTTTTCATACAGCTCACTAAGCCTTTGTGAATTGAAGAACTGAAAGTCATGCCTAAAAGAAGAGATAATCCAAGGAAAAACATACGAGAAAATGCATTTGGTCCAAGGAGGGTGAAGAGAAAAAGAGCTAGATATAACAAGACAATATCAATAAATTAGCTCTAGTCAAAAATGAAAGCCACCAATTTCATGGAATGCTTACAGCTGAGGCATGCGAGGCATTCGAGGCTCTTTTGGTTTTGCTGGAGCACCCTGTCGCATTGTTTGCTTGAGGTATTCAGATTCATTGTAACTGGCAACAAATAAGAAAATTTTCAGAGTTTTCTTTTTTCACAAGCATAATTTTCGAATTTTCATATTTCAATGAAGGCAATTAAAGTCGAAAAGGTGGCAACTGGAAAATCAATTACTTGCGCTTCCTCTCTCTTCTTGTCGGTTCAATCCAATTATCACTAGCAAGCTTCTTGAAATCAACCTTATTCCCTTCCTATAACCAACAGAGAATTAAACATTACAAATAGCATCATACTTGCATAGATCTGAAGCAAAAAATAATAAAGGGCAGATTCCTCGAAGGGCGTACATGGGAAAAGCTACTACCTTTTCAACTTCAAAGTTGTATAAATCTGCAGTTACACAGAGCCAGGTAATTACATTTCGTGTTGATCCATAATGAAATACCACAAATAGGAATTTAGTAAATAATAATTATCACATACTATCATCCATCTTAAATTTGATGGCATCTTCAGTAAATTTCTTCATTTTGGCATCAAGCGCAGCTGTTGCCTCTTCTCCTTTAGCAATGATCCTGTCTATATCCTCGTCGGTGATTGTGCTATCTTTGGAACTGAAAACCATTTCAGCGCCAAACCTAACCATTTGCAATAGCTCGTCTTTGTTAACAGCTGCACAACCATTAAACAATAAAATATATATTATTCATGGGTATTATTAAAAATATATATGACAAAAATAGCAATGCATAAACTACTTACTCTTCTGCTCAGCTAGTCGCCCTTGTTGGATAACCAACGCATCAAGGGCAAGCTTTTTATAAGCTCTTTCAATAACTTTCTCCTCGATAGCATACTGTTCATGAAATTAGAAAGTAGCAATATATTAGTGCATAAAACTTCCAAATATAGACAAGGTTGTAGGAAATAGCAATACCTCAGTGCAGAAACGGAAAACTTGAACTTCTTTCTTTTGCCCAATCCTGTGAGCACGGTCCTGAGCCTGCAAATCAACTTGAGGGTTCCTGCAATGTGATGACAATGTGATTCACCAGAGAGACACATCATATACAATATGATTACATCATAAAATAAGAGATAGCCAACAAAATCTGACCAGTCACTGTCGTATAGAATAACAATATCTGCAGTTGCAAGATTAATTCCAAGGCCCCCAGCTCTAGTTGATAATAAGAAGACAAATTTCTCGCTTCCAGGCTTATTGAAGGCTTCAATAGAAGCATCACGATCTTCACCGCCGGTACTTCCATCAATCCGACAATACAGATATCCACGATACATTAAGTAGTCTTCCAGGATGTCAAGCAGTCTTGTCATCTAAATTATTTGAAGCACAAGCAAAATGACCGAAACCATAAAATTGAAATAACAAAGAACAATATCTTTAAATACAAGGAAAAAGGAAAACCTGTGAGAATATTAGAACCCTTGAGTCACGCTCTTTCAATTTTGGAAGTAACTTGTCCAGCAGAACCATTTTTCCTGAAACAAACAAGTTTATCAGGAACTTTTAACTTTGACAATTACTGAGAAAAGCACCCAAGTTTTAACTGAAGGCATAGCCTTACCAGCATTTGTTACAAGATGGTCTCCTGTAGTATAAGGAGGCCCTGGTTCAGCACCTTGGAAAAGATATGGGTGATTACAACACTTACGAAGCTGCATTGCTATATTCAGAAGGCGCTTGCGCTCTCCACCAGCATTTACTACCTCAAGATCTTTCTGCAATAAAGCCTTATAATACTGCTTCTGCATTTGGGACATACCAACTTTGAGTATCGTTTCCTTCTTAGGAGGCAAACCTTTCTCAACATCTGACTTCAACCTTCTCAAAAGGAATGGTCGGAGGACCTACAGGTGGAAGAAATACAAAGTAAAAGGTTTAATTAAATGAAAATATGAAATCAAATAAACCCGCACCCAAATAAAAGGATAATATATAATCCGACCTTGTGAAGCTGCTGAACAACCTCCTCCTGATCATCTTCACCGGAAATTGCAAACCATTCATCGAAAGTTTCCGCAGAGCTAAAGATATCCGGAAGTAGAAAGTTCAGAAGAGACCAGAGTTCATGAAGATTGTTCTGCACATCACATTGATACGGGTCAGAAAAAGTCGTAACAGCATAAACTAGACACTTCAAACTTGAACTTTACGAAATTATGTTCTGTCTTAAGTCCTACACTTCATATTTTTGGTTCTTTTTTTCCTTTAATGACAAAGGAAGCAGCCAATTATCTGTAACAAATTACCTCCACAAATATATGCCAAGGCAACCAGTCAATTGTGCATGTCAACAAGATAAACAGGGAAATTAAAAAGAGTACCTGAAGTGGAGTCCCCGTGATAAGAAGGCGATAATTAGTATTAAAGAGTCTCATGGTTTTAGAAAGAAGTGAATTCTCATTCTTGATACGATGAGCTTCATCGATTATAATGTAACGCCAACTAAAGCGGCGCAAGGCATTCTTCTCTTTGATTGCCATTTCAAAACTGGTGACACAAACATCAAACTTCCCAGCAGCCAATAATTCTTCGCGTATGTATCTCTGATGGATTAAGTATTTAGGATCAATTGTTTCAGTAAACATAATTAATGGAAGGGGAAGGGGAAGGGGAAGGGGGAGAAGGAAAAACATGCAGAGCAAGAACAATTTACCCGTTCTTCAGGATTTCCAAGAAATTTGACAGCACGTAAAACTGGGCAAAAGCGCTGAATCTCATTCATCCAGTTGCCAAGGGTAGACTTTGGAGCAACAACCATGTGAGGACCAGTTATTCCTCTAAATTCGTGCAAATAACCAAGTAAGGAGATGGTTTGTAATGTTTTTCCAAGCCCCTGGATTATAATTAAAAAAAATGTCAAGCGCTAATTGATACATTAAAAAAGTAATTGACAAATTTGGTAGGACAAGGATATTATAAATGTTATAGTTTCAAAGCATACCATTTCATCGGCAAGTATTCCATTTATACCATTCTCATATAGACGTATAAGCCAATTTAACCCAGCAATTTGGTAATCCCTCATCTTACCCTGGATACCTGCAGAAGTTAGGTTGGGAAAAGTTGAAACATTTCCACCTTGAAATTGAATAATATCAAATACTGACATGAAGAGAGAGGCAGCCATAATGAAAATTCAATACAACAAGAGTGCAACATAAATATTACTTGAAATGCTACAAGTCTATACTATATATCGACGTAGTAACTACTTGAAACGAAAATGCCAACACACTGAGATCATAATAGACTTCTTTCGAAGCCATGTAAAGCACTTCATGGTTAGTAGTGGAAACCCTAAAAATCAGTAATGTCCTGAAGGAAAATAGCAAAATCATTACAAGTATATACACCTATCAACAAGAATTTTAGGTCTATGTCAACTAAGAGTCTAAAGCAAATATACCTTTTAGACTTTTCAATGATATAAAAACTCTACAAAATAAACTTAGGCGGGGAGGCCATTGAAAAACATAAAAATCTGTTGAATGGTTTATTGTTAAATCGTACACCCAGTCAAAACATCACTCATGCTACCCTACTACTCAGACATAGAAAGAGAAATCTTACAAGAGGGCTGCACCAGCAACCGTGTGTTTCCTCCCCCAGAAAGATCATCTTCCTCCTTCAGACATTCTTCGTCTTCTTCTTCTTCTGTAAGTTTTGCTGCATGACGACCCCTGAGCCATACAATTACAGAAGTAAATGATCAATGAATCTGTTGGATATTGAATTATAAGATAATGAAATCCATGGTAAGATTCAATCTATAAAAAGAATTAAAATCCATGGCAGGATGGTGAATTAGATCTCTGGAGAAAAGATTCGATAAGCATTTTTAATATTAGTGACGGTATTATTATATATTTATTCGTTTATTACTCTTAGGGTTTCCCAAACCAAAATAGGGTTTTCGTTATCTTTGCATGGAGATGTAAACCCCACAAGTTATGCATACTACTATACTGAAAATTAATTCTTGATTAATTTTATCTGTTGACCCGATTAAGTTTTACAGAGTGACATCAAAGTCCTCTACAGGGTGGCTGATTTACTGCAGAAATGAGCTATTAATTTACTGTGTTTTTTATTTCCTACCCAACATTAAAAGTTCCACAGGGAAAGATCTTTTTTGTACGCAATGCACATTCATCAACTCAGAAACACCAACCTATGTGTGCAGCCAGTGTACTATTTTTAATGTACATAAAAACTATAGATTAATAAAGTATTAACTATTTCCAAAAACAAAAGAAACTAGGATAATTGTTCAACACTTCAAGAAAGTGTGATTAAATGTACCGAATACAACATTATAAATTTGAATATAGTGCAACGCATACCTTCCCTTCGTCTTCTTCTTCGATGAAGACTGATCACCTTTAGCAAAGTGAGCAAAAATATCTGTTTGCTGCAAAAGATACTTCAGGCGCCCCTTTCCCTTGTTCTTCTGCATTAAAATAAGAAACACAAAATGTAATTCCATGGTAACACAACTCAGTTCACAATCTAAAATAAAAAGTGTTTCCTATGAAATTAACACACCATATCAGCATCAATAGAAGCATTTTGTTCATCCAAAAATTCTTGAATCTTTTGTTTCTTCAGCCTTTGCATCTTCCTTAGCCTAGCCCTTTCTCGTTTGCTAATTTCCCCCTTACCCTCACCATTCTCTTCCTGAAACCACAAAAAAAAGGGGGAAAAGAAAGATTAACCCAAGACAACTACTATGAGTAGGTAAACTACATTGTGCACGCAATACTCAAAGTTAGGTATAAACTTAAAACCCTAGGAAAAAAAAATACAATAAATCTACTATCAATGCACACTCAGCTAATCAAGGAACACATAAATTAGCAATTCACAATGCGAATTCAATAAACCTAAATACAAACCCTATATCAAACTACACAGTTTAGATCTAACACATGCAATGCGATATACAACTCGGAAAACCAAATCGAGAAATCTACCTCGTTATCCTCTTCGTTCTGGTCGTCATCTACGGCTTCGACGTCATACTCGTCGGAATCGGCAGTCCTAGCGACGGCTTCGAGCTCCTCGTTGTCTTCGTCCTCTCGGTTGACCGGATCACAGCCGTTGATTTGCTGCTCTTCCGCCGACGAATTAGATACAGACTCGTCTGATGAGTCCTTCGGCTTTGAGTGTTTCGCCATGGTTTAGGGCTTCCAACGGGATGGAAAGTGAGTGAGGTGGCAGATAGAATACAGTGGCCGAGTTCCAGACACCAGATATGAGAAATGTGGGCGATTAATAAGACACGGCCTTCTTGTTTATTCAGTAATTAGAAAGTGGACATTGGTGAGTACGGATTTTGGGTGATTGGAATTTATTTATTTATTTTTGATGATATCGCTTGGAAACTTTCCCGCCCCTATGTCCGGAATGCGATTCCCGCCCTTTTGAGTGGGCATGGCCCATTGTGGCATGAGTTGCAAGGGGCTGAGGGTTGAGCCCGTTAATTGGTACGGTTCAATAATTGCGTTATCTCGATTTCTTATCTAATTTGCTTATATAGTTAATTAATTTGATAAATACAATAATTATGACTGACTTATTTGATATAATTTATTTAAAAATAATTTATTAATTTATTAATTTATATAAATTATATATTATAAAAAATATTTATTAATTAATTTTTAAAATACTGTTATATTTAATTTATAAAGTTTTAAAAATAAAATAAAATAAAAAATTTTAAAATAATTTATTTTTAAGAATATATTATTAAATAATGAAATAAATTATTGGCGGATGAAATAAATTGTGTCATGTTAAAAATATATTATTAATTGATGGAATAAACTATTCGCAGATAAAATAAATTTTGTCATACAAGGACTAAGATTTTTAAAGGGTCAAATTGGTGTGTGGGATAACTTAATCCAAGTTTAGTGGAAAAAAAAAAAAAAAAAAAAAAAAGCCTTGACAAATTGATATTCGAATTTCGAAAAGAACCCATTTGTCAATTGCAACCTGATCAGGGTTAACAAGGGGGTAATGAATGATTGTTTGTACTCCATTTGTCCAAATTACTTGTTTGCATTTTACCATTTACCATGGTAATTTAATTTGTGTAAGATGTTGTGATAAGTGCCACGGTTAACCTCTATAGAATTCAAACCAAAAGTTGAAATTTTTTTTGTAGCAAGATAAGGTTGATGTAGTGGTCAAATTATTAGTTAGAAACTATAATGACAATGGTCTGGGACACCAGACAAAGGAAAGGCAGATAGTCGGATGGTTTCAATTAAAAAAAAGTAGACGTTATTGTTGGTGTGGGAATGCGATGCGTGGTAGTATAAGGATTTCATTGGGTTCTTGATACACGACTAGGCCCAACAATACATACTTTCTTGGGTGGTGGTGGTGGTGGTGGTGGTGGTGGTGGTGGTGGTTTCAACACTACCATTCTTATATCTATTTTACAGTATTCATACTACCAAAGCATCTGAAGGACAAGTTAGTGAAGGACACACATCATTACATGTATCTTTGCTTGTTCATAATTATGCATAGCTTTAAAAACCATCACGTCTTGTTTAAATCTATCATAAATGTTCTTCCCCTCTTGCATCTATTTTCCTCACTGCTTTTTCTTTTTAATCGTTAAGTTAATGGATTCTAATATTATTTCAGGATTTAATTTACTTTTATCAAAACTTGAGTGGACATGGAAGTGAGGGATAAATTATTTGCTACAGAAAAACCGAAAAAAAAAAATAGTGTAATTCTA
>JAUMHB010103218.1:0-10065 GCA_032359685.1 Pittosporum tobira
CTGACCTTTATTATTGATAGGGATTATGTCTCAAGTTAAGGTACAAGGCTAAACTCTGCAATAAAATAAATAAAAAATTTTATGGATATCAAACGTGATTTGTCAATGAGGTCTAGTATAATAGTTAATATTAAGTTATTAAGATTTCTTATTTGTAAGAGGATTCTTGTACGAATTTCTAGAATATAAATCTGACAAACGGACAAAACGGATTGGGTTGAAAACAGATCGAACGAAAAATAGATGATTTTTTTTTTTGCCCAAATATGTAAGCCCAGACTCAAGGCGGGACCACAGGTTTTTTTTCTCTCTCTCTCTCTCTCTCTTTCTCTTTCTTTTGTGCATTTGAAAAAGATGAACAAACAAAATAAGAAAAACCAATATCATAGTTAATTTCTTAAATATCAATATTATACAATTGAAAATAAATTGTTATAAAAAGACCTAATTGCTTCTACTTTATGTCATCCTTCATTATTACACGATAAAAGATAATAACAACGCGACAAAAAGAACCTTGTTCGCTAGCAAGCATTTGTCACCGTGCATACGCTCCATGCTCGGTTGTAAAAGAATTAGCATGGAGTAGCGTAGCATAAGGGAGAAGAGAACCAGGAATTTTCAAAATTCCATGGCATGATAGGGGAAAAATAAAAATTTGCTAACTTCATGTTAATACTTTCATCCGCAAGTATGGACATAAAGATGAAAAGATTAAATTTGTGTAGTGAGTAAGATTATTTTTAACAACATAATATGGATCAGATAAATAAAGAATCTGATTCTCCATCTGAGATCTCGAGTTCTAGATTATGTTGGGAGAGTTCCCTCCACACAAATCTTGGGTTCAATGTGGCTCGAGCTAGATTAGTTAAGACAAATAAAAGTCCCAGAAACCAATGAAAACAAAAAAAAAAAGAAAGAAAAAAGAGCAAGACTCTTTTTAGCACAGTTACAATTATTTATACATTGTCTGATAATAAAGGGATGACATGGGACATAGTTGCAACTCAACATTTTCCTAATTGTTTCTGAAGTATTTATTATCATGGTTTTAATTTTCTGTTTACATCTTATATGTTTTAAATGCGTTTTTATCTCAATTTCATACCATATACTCATGATATGAAAGCAAATATTGCAACCGGCTGACTTAGTGTTTTCCTTTCACTCCTGTCTTGTTTACTTCAATCTCTTAAAATATATGGTAGTCAACTTGGACGGAGTGGATGCGGCAATAGTTTGACTCAAGAAAGGTCTTTTAGCCAATTAGCTAAAATTACTTATGTTAGAAAATTAATCTTACAATTTTATGTATTTTAATAATAAATTCAATGAATCACACACTTTATATATATAATTAATTAAAAAATTAATAATTTTTATATTTGAGTGGACAACGGGCCGAACTGGTTTGGATGAGTCAGGTCAAAATGACCTTTTTTTAGCCCAAAGTATAAGCCCAAAGCCTGCCCATTTTGTGGATGAGGCGGGACAGGCCGTGGGTCTGACCATATTTTGCCAGGTTTACTCGCATATAGTGCATAAGTGGAACTTTGTGTCTCTTATTAAATGGAATTATCATTTGCAATAATTAGAATTAGATTGAGTATTCGGTGTTACATAGGCTTTTAACAATTTACTAAATAAGTATTAATTGTTTTGTGCGCTTTTCTTATATATAGATGTAGACAAATATACTAAATATGGTGGGAAAATAGATATATATATAGATACATTAATAGGGAGATAAATGTGTAAATAAATGTACAATTTTTAGTTTTGGTGCTTTGGTACAAAAAGACATGCATAACCTAGTTCAGTTGGACAAACAAACAATGAGGTAAGGAACAAAATCGTACAAAATCAACAAATTGTTGAATCAATTTTTATTTTTTTTTTAAATTTGTGCTTTATATATATAGATATAGATTATTTGGCCCAATATAAAAGAACGGTTTGTCCCCTCAAAATTTCTGCAATTTCTCTCCCTCCAAAAACCTGCCAAAGACAAACATAAGCACTTGGATAGTGTTGTAAATTATATTTCTTTCTTTTTTTTTGTGTGTGTTTTGGTGTGATGTATTTACAAAAACAATCAACAACCATGGTGAATATTAGGTTTAGAGCAAGAGGTAAGACCTTCCCAACATTCATCTACCACTATTCAACAACTATAATTTATTTTTAAAATTTAAGAATGTGTCCAATTAATTTAATGGATACCAATTAATTACTTGCAAAAAAAAAAAAAAAAAGTAGTTAAAAAAATCAAAAAGGGAAAAAGCACTTTGATCAGCTGCTTAACCAGCTTCTACTTGTTCAATTCTTCCTTGATCAGCTTTAAAATGTCAGACACCTGTATAGAAGACACAGTTGTTAAACCAAACTCCCGCAGATAGAAACACACCGACGTTAAAATGTTTTCTCACCTCAAAATAACGCGACAAAATTGGTGCATGTTGATCCAGTTTCAAATATATCTTGTGCAGTAGGCCTAGTAGAACATCAACTTCATCTCCCAGCAAATCAACCTCATTTTCAGCTAGTCGAAGATTATGACATCTTCTCGCGAACGCCTTCTTATAAAGCAACTCCTCTTTTCTAACTGAAGTTACAGCTGGAAAGATTGGACCAATTATTTGCTTCACTTTTTTCAACCTGTTTATAAACTTTAGTTTTTTTTTTTTTTTTTTTTTTTTAAATAAAAATAAATAAATAAATAAATCAACTACTAAAATTTTGAGTACCTCAAGTGATTCCTTTGTAATTTTTCGTGTACTAGTTTTTCAAACTCAACGATTAACTTTTGAAATCCCATGAGAGGCCAGAGCACGAAATCCAGTTGGTTAGACTTTAATTTGCTCCCTAAGCAGTAACTTTGATACTCTTCCAATGCAAATTCACGGCTAGCAACAAAATCATTAGCTGCCTCTCTACAGATGGTAAAATAAATTTCTTCCCTTATGAAGCTCTCAATGTCATAACCATGTATAATCTCGAGGGAGAAGTCTTCCATTAGACCTTTGCAAAGAACTGTATAAGTATCTTCCATTGCCAATGCTTGCAATTCTGATTCACACATTTCTTGTTTTAGTCTCTTTATCTCACCTTTTAACTCTTTGTTATAACAAACACCCGTTATTCGTGATTTCCTCTTTTCATCTTTTGGATGAACTGGAATCTTGGGGTGCAATTTATGCTTCCATTTTGTAACATTGTCCAATCTTTCCACAACTTCTCGTATCTTCTTTTCCGTGAACTTGGATTCCTTCTCATTTTCCGGGGATGGAAAACCCTTTCTACCAAATCCTTCTTTATTAAGAATAATGTGTAGTTTCTTTTGCTGTCTCCTAATAAAAGACTCGTGATTTTTGATCAATTTAGCAACATAATTACTTCCTTCGACTGCTAGATCCTCTTCGGAGGGGTCTTCCATATAATCAAACTCGAGCAAAGGCTCACTACTTGTTCTAAGAATAAGTGGTTTGGGCGATGTGCTACGATCATTACCAGCTGTATTATCCCTTTTCGCGATACTCTCATTTCGACTAATAAGAGTTTCAAGTTCACCACGCAATCTAGTCATTTCGTCAATCAAGTCCAACAAATGCTCATTCGAAAATCCACCAGGAATTTCAAAACCTTGTTTTATGTCACGAACAAATCCTTTAATCACAATTGATGCCGTCTCTTTCTCAATTGCCCATTTCCATTGCTCTTCCAAAGGGCGAACCTCAGCACTTTGCATTCTCCCAAAGGCAAGCTTCAATGTCCCTTCCAAAATGTCTATGTCAGACCTCATTTGTTCAATCACCATATTTGAATCTGACCTTAAAGAATTCGGACTCAAATCCTTGGTTTCCGAACCATACTCGTCCTCGTACAAGTCCTCGTTTAACGTGTCAAACTCAAGATCGACACTATTCGAAGTTGATTTCCTTAATCGTTCCTCTTCAAGCCTTTGCTTTATATTGGAAACCTGTTGATCAACAGAGTTCTTCAAATCAGAAATCTCTCCAGCTTGTTTATTTTCATCCCCATTATGTCCCTTTAAATTAAGAAGAAAATCTTGAAAGCCCTCACTTTTAGTTCTTTCAATCTCAATATTTTCACGTGAACGCCACAATTCCCTTTCCTTAAATTCCAATGCCTGCCTAAGCTTGTACTCGTTCTCCAACCTCTCCGATAATTCCTTATCTTTTCCCGCGATTGAATTCTTCATTTCCTTAAGGCGCGTCTGGAGAAGGTCTTGGAGTTCTATCAAGTCCGTGAGCGTTTTTACACGATTGCTTTCGGGGATGGAGCTATCTGTTTCTTCTTGAATCAAACTATAACAACCCTTTATTTGAATAATCGCTAGTTCATAGAATTTTGATCTCTCGTGCAGGCACTCTACGGGTCCGCCTTTGGACTGAACTCTTTCATGGGCTTTGTCCATGGCAGATCTTAAGAGCTTCATCATTATGGAATCGGACCTGTATTTGCAGTCCATTTCAACGAGGTATTCAGCCATTTCTGTAAAATCTTGGTGGTCGAGAAAAACAGAGGGAAGAGAGGTCTTACATTCAGCTCCTAAAATGATGGATGGATCTCTGGATTAGATTTGTCTATTGGGATGCTAATTAAAAGGACTAAAAATTATGTGTCCCATAGAAATTAGTTAAAGAGCACTATGAAAATTCATTGGTTAGTTATTTCAGTTGGAGTATTACTGTATAAGGGGCGGCAAACACGGATTTGTTTATATGCGGTGGTCCCGGTGGATATCCGACATTTTATGTTACCCCTCCGTAAAAAAAAATTAAATAACTGGTTTTGTTTGAATTTTTTTTATTAAATTGACTAATTTTGAAATTAATAATTTATATTTTATATTTAAATATTCAAACAAACAAAAATTCAATCTTATAATACATTTGATAAAATTTCTTATAAGTATTGTTTTACCACCTATATATGTATGAAATAATAATAATTTTAATTTAAAAATAATCAATTTGATCAAAAAATTTAAAATATACTATTTCTTTTAGAATAGATAAAGTAACATGTTAGTATTTTATTATAAAGACAAGTATAAAAACTTCTTTAATTTTAAAATTTAGAAATGCCTTTAGATGATATCTATATGCACAAATAAAGCATGTTATCACCAACAGTCGTTGGGCCAAGTGGAAGAAATTCGTCCCTCCAGTGCACAAGGTCTCGAGTTCAAAATTTGTACACGATAAAAAGACGATATTGAGAGAATTCCCCCCTTGTATGTTCGACAGAAATTCAATTCCAGAATAGTTGAATTCCAAATGAGATACCAAACACCAAAAGGGGAACAAAAAAAAATACGTCATCGTGACATTTTTTCATTATATTCAAGACTCCACAATCACTAATTCAGCGTTTAAATATTATGAACCAATTAAAATATTTTATTTATTTAAATATTTATGGTCTCTATCATATAACAAATTATATTAAAATGAAATCTTAGACTTCACAAATTAATCTTTAAAATTAAAAAATAATGGTTCTTTTTTAAAAAGGGGGAGTATAATAATTGGATAATGTTCTTTCCTTTCCTTTTTAACTCAGAACATATTTAGGTCTGTTTGCTTGTTCTGAGGCTGTTAGAGCTTAGTTTGTTTAAATGAGTTTTTTTATCAAGTTTGAATTCGGTTCGCTTAATTTAAATAAGTTTTTTATTAAATTTTTAATTAATTAAAATATTTTTTTTTATAAAAAAATATAAAAATATTTAATAGTATCGAGTTTTTATCGAACTAAACTCGAATATCACTCAATAAATTAACTAAATTTTTTTAACAAATTCGAACCGAACCTTAAACTAGTCATCACCCTCACCTGGCCTCATAAATACATTTACTGGTAAACACAAAACGTAGCCCTGTGTTTGAGCGACATAATAATAAATATATGATAATAAATTTAAAATATTATTTTATTTTATACTATAATCAATAAATATAACATTCTTTTCATAGAACAGAAAATTTGAATAATGAACCTAATTACAAAACATACTCACTATGTCCAAAAAAAAAATAAAAATTTAGATATCTTTTTCATCGTTAAAAAAAAAAAAAATGAATTGATCTATCACTTTTAATTTATAATTAATTTCTTATCCTCGTTTTATGTCAAATCAATTTTTTTTTCTCTCTATCATTATAAAATATATTTGAAAAGATAATTTTATAAAAAATATATATTCTCTTAAAAAATTAATTTTTTTAATTTGTTTATTTTTTATATTTTACTCATCTTTTTTTGTACGAAGGAATATGATATTTTATGATCGATAGCAATTTATTCTTCAACAAATTCAGTCCTATAAATATATGGCCAAATTCAGTCCTATAAATATATGGCCAACTTAAAATGATAAAAATTATTTATGTAATTTTTATTTTTTTTCATTGTAAATCATTTAAAAAAAATGTCCTCTTTATATAAAATAAAACACATAAGTGAAAATAGATAATTCCTATAAAATAGATAATTCTCATCTGAGAACTCTTTGGTTCTGCAATGAGACTAATAACACATATAAACATATTCCAATCATAGTAGTTAACAGCATTACTTCGCTAACAATTGTAGAGCAGAGCCACCCATGTGTGCAAACATTGTCCCACACTTATGCTCGGTTACCTAACCTGTTTGGGTGCATTTATTTCCATTCCCAATTTTCCCCTTGCAGACCTCCCGTAAAACTCACCTAGTCATATCATCTGAAAACATCAAATCTACGCGCCGCCTCTCGCCGCTCTAGTTTTCAGCCACTCCACAATATCCCCAAACACGAGCTCCACATCCTCATCCGCCTCTCCAATCAACTGATGCAACATTCCGGGATAAATCTTGATCGTCTTATCTTTGCTCGCGGCACGTCGATACAGTTCCTCAACACAGGCCGGGTCACAAACAACGTCAACCCCTCCATGGACGATAAGGAACGGTGTATCCACCTCCTCGAACCTCCCCTGCAGTTCCCGGCACACCCTCATTAGCTCCTGCGCTGTTGCGGCGCGTGGCCTTCCCAGAGGTCGCCTAGGGCTGGCGATAGCCAGTTTCTGCTTCCAATCCAGCTTGAACGACATACCGGGAATCGACCCGCGCGTGGGAATCACCTGCCAGGTGGGAACCACAGCGGCGACTGTGGATAAGAGGTATTCTAATGGCCACGGCGGCTTGAATTTGTCGCTGATCCCACACATCGCGCCATTCAAAACAACGCCGTCGAACGGATGACTCGTTCCGCCGCGCCTGAGAGTGATTAAGAGAGCAATCGCGCCGCCGAGGGATTCCGAGTATAGAAAGGACGGCAGCGACGGCGGGTATCGTGCTCGGAAGGAGTCGAAGAAGGAGACGCAATCCTGGACGACGGGGTTGATGTCGGGGATGTGGGCGACGAGGCCGTCGGAGTAGCCGTGGCCCTGGTGGTCGATGGCGCAGACAGCGAAGCCGGCTTTAGCGAAGTGGACGGAGGTGAGCTGGACTAGCCAGCTTGACTCGCCGGTGAATCCGTGGACGACGGCAATGGTGCCGATGATTTCTGTTGGAGGGAGAGGGGTCCACCACTGGGTGAAGAGCTTGAGTCCTCTAGAGTTGGTGATATACTCGGAGGAGTGACTGACTGAGTGGTGGGAGTAGAACTCGTCGGGGGTGAGGGAGCCGAAGGGACTCTTTTCGTTTGCCTCGGCCACTGGGTGCACCATTTTTTTTTGTTGTAGAATGCGCCGGATTGTGCAGGGTGGCGGTGGTGGTTATAGAATAATAAAAACAGAGGGAGTGAAATAAGTAGAGGGGCGAAAGAGCGTGGATGGGCCCACAATTGGGACCGGGAGTTTTATGATTTATAAATTATTGGTAGTAGTTGATGATAAGAAACATTTTTTTTTTTTTTGGTAAATCATGATAAGAAACGTATTATACCGATCATTTCCTTGTATGAAAGATGCTTAAAGTCAAAAACCTCATAACAAGAAACATAGAAAACAATTAGAATTTATGCGTGTTAAACAAATCGAGTGTATTTTAATTTAATATTAGTTTTTTTATTTCATTTTAATAAATTAAATTTTTATTTAACTTATTTAAAATTTAACACGTTAAAATTTTTATAATATTAAATATTTTATAATTTTTTTTAAAGTCAACTAGTTAAAATTTTGTTTAATCTACTTTATTGAGCTAGTTAGTAGTTAGGTGCGTGGGTATGGGACGGTTACTAGTCTGAGTCATAAACAGTGCTTTGATTTGCGGTGTAGCCCACGCGTGGCCCATGTCCTGTCCAGTAAAAGATTCATGAGTTCCACGCTATTTTCAGAGTAAAATACTCCTCACTCACTCGGTCCTAACAAAAGGCACGGCTACTTACACCGTTACAACCCCTAGTTCAGTGGAGTTGTGTTAATTTAATTAAAAATTTGGAGTTCGAGTTATGAAAATATAATTGTATTAAATCTTAGAAGAGAGAAATTTATCGTCATATAATTATATCTAATTCGATTTTAATTTAATCGGGTTCCCAATAAAATATCAGATACTGAAAGGTTAAAACTAAAACCAAAATCAAAACCAAAAAATACTTACACCGTTACACAAGACAATCCGTTAATTCTACTGGTTCATATGCTATTTAACTTAAAATATATGCAAGTAAATAGAGTAAAAACATGAAATATATTTGTAAAACTAATATATTCTCCTATAAATATGGCAATACATTTCCATAAATTTTAAAACAAAAAACATTATACCCAATGCACTATCCTTTTGTTAATTCAAATGTACACAACCTTATCCATATTTATCAATAAAGATATTATTTTTTAGTTTAAACAATGTTTTATTTGGAATATTGAAGTTAATTTATGAAATTTTTAAATTTTAAATTACAAAATTATAAAGGAACATGAAGTTCTATTTAACAGTCTTAAATAAAATCAACCATATGGAAACACATCCTATAATTCTGATAGCAGGCAACATTCCCAATTCTTACCTCTATCAACAACCAACAAAGGGAGGGAAAGTATTTCTCAGTTGTCTGCATTGAACAGATGGTTTTCTGGTCATCAAATTCTACAATCTTTCTTCTATATATATACAAAAGCCAAATTCATTATCCAAGTTCAGTCTCCGAACTACGCCGCCATCAGTTTTCTTCAGGATCAACACAAGCTGAAATAGAATAAACAAACTTTAAACAGAACATCTACATATATAATGGTATATGCAAAATTAAACAAGTCTCCAGTCTCCTTCAAATACTAGTATGATTTTAAGAAAGAGCATATTAACATTAAAAAAATATATAAAATCCCAAAACTCATGAGAGCCAATGGCCTTATTCACTGAGTAGCTCTGCCTCAGGACAGGACAAGACAAAAAAAAAAAAATTTAAAAATAAAAAACAAAGCAAACCAAAGCAAGGCAAATAAAACCACAACAGAACACAACTTAAGCCTGTGGCTAACCTAACTCTGCTGCGCCATTTATCCCTAACTCAGCTGCAACATTTATCCCTAACTAGTTGGCAGGGAAACCTGCAGATGATGATGGAGAAGAAAAATCAAACATATTTCAGGTTCCACCCGTTTCACTCTTCTTTGTAGTGAAAGTGTATCTGAGGTTTTTGAAGCATATGCTGAATGTTGGAAAAAAGATGACATGGTGACTAGAAAAAATTATCTACTGTGTACCAGAATGCTCCATAAATCTTTATCCTAATGGACGGGATGGCTTCTAAAGGGACAATCAACTACGGATGGTGGCATAAATTTTGTAGAAAACATCTTTACTCCATTGCAAGGAACATTTTGTTATCATCTCGTCAATATGTGGCCCTCAAACCGCCAGTATAGAGTAGCAACAATATTGTTGAATGATATGATATATAAGAATACAGAGAGAGATTAATATCGTGTGGCAGTAAGGATAAGAACAGATAGCTAGTTTGCTACTTTCCTCTTGTAGTCTAAAAGCAAGGTTCATAAGGGTTAGGTTTAATGCTTGCCTCCCACCAAACACTGTATTATT
>JAUMHB010103240.1:0-13025 GCA_032359685.1 Pittosporum tobira
GTTAAAGTGGACGGAAATGAGAGAGTCTGCCTGATTTTGGAAACCTGGGGTGGTTTATAGTTGACTTTTATACCTGAGGTGGGGCGATGCAAAATTGATAAAACCATATGTGGTTTTTTGCATTTTACCCTTTAATATATCATTTAAGATTTAATTTGAGACTCCTATTATTATTTAAATTATTCAAATACGTGGGAACAAAGTCCTTTAATTAACCGTATCCTAAATTAATATCAATCTCATTCATAAAATGTAATGTACTGATGTAGTGAAAATATAAAAGTAATTATCATTTAATAATAAGTGTTTATTTGATGATAATAGTTAAAAATTATTAAATCGTAATTTATAAGTTAAATTTTAAATTTTTTTATTATATTTAAATTTTTATAATTTCTAAAAGCCACGCACTAAAACCAACTTAAGTCGTTAAAGTGCACACTATGAATCATTTATTTATGAGGCATGGATTTGGCCCCTGTGGTGTTGTGGATTTGTGGCATGGATAAAATTGAGAAAATAAAAGTCCGGCAGCTTTCAAAAGTGGTGCTTGTAAACGAATGAAAATCAGATGACTGGAGTTTGCATGAAAAAAAAAATTACGATTATTGAAATTGATTATAATTTATTTTTAAAAATTAATTATTTAAAAATTTGTTATTTTTATTAATTTAAAAAATTATAAATTAAGTATAATATATATTGTCAAATTATTTAAAAAAATTTATCAATAAATATTTTTTAATTTTTAATTTATTTTAATTAATAAATATATTTTAAATTATTTTAAAATAAATAATAATTTATTATTAAAAAAAAAAAAGAAGAAAAAAGAATGCAACTGGAATACTGTCTTCACGAGTTTAGGAAGTCGAAAAACGGAGAGAAATGACTTGAACACAGTGAGTGCATGAATCTGTGAAAAATGAAGGGAAAAAGAATAAGTTCCTCAGGAGATCCATTTATCTATGCCACCCCTACTGCTGCCAGGTATAGTAATTTCATACCCAAATTTTCTGATTTCTTCTTTTTAGCTCCACATCATAATATTAGGGCTTTGTCTTCTGCTCAACTGGTTCATAAAATGATTTGGGTTTGGACTGGAAAGTTGTTTTGATTGGATATTTATAATGATTAATTGTAAAAGATTTGATTTTTTAGATTTGTTTTTTGGTTTATCTTTGAGAAGTTTGCTAGAAATAATGTTTCTCCGAAGTAACTTTCTTGAGATCTCTTTTGACCAGTTAAAACATTGCAAGTGTTTATGAAGTTTTCTTGCTCCTTTTCTACTGGAAAACCAACTCAAAGGGTCCCTTCCTTACAGACAGTGTTACTGTACTGATACTTAGCAAGAATCTTACCAATAAAGAAAATTCAGACAGTTGCCCCATCAGTCCTCAAAAGGATATTGCTATAATATAAGTAGTAATGCACCAGAAACATGGTGATAGAGTTGCCCCAGGAAACGGTTACATTTTTTTGTTTATACTTGACTCAAAGTCGGAGTGCTCATAATCGAGCATTTGGAAACACAGTAAAACTAGCCATTTTAATGACCTTTTTTAATTATTCATTAGATTATCTGACTTAAAGATGGAGGTCCAGCTGATAAGTTACCAGTAGGGAACACACTTCTGAATGTATAGTCCATTCCAGCTTATTTTGATTATTTGCACATGTGTTCGCTCAAATCGCTTCTCTCTGTCAGCTCGGCCGGGACATCATCTCCCGTTGTTCCCATAAATGTTGGTAGTATGGACTGGTTGGGTCATGTTCAGGGTTCCAAAGGAGGTTCCATCTTGCACATCACTCTTGTAACATTACGAGTATCTCATCTGGTGCACTTTGGGGAGCCATAGGACAGGCTAGATGTTTCCTATTTAACCTTTTTTAACCAGAGTTACTCGGTACTCTTATTGACCTAGTACACTGTGTTTTGGTACTTACTCCCAAACATGGTTATTTACATTCCAGAACTCTGAATTTAGCTATCTAAATATTTAGTTACTTTCTAGCTTTAATATCATGAATATTATCATTTTCGCGTAGAAGTGAATGCTAAAACATTAAATCAGTACTAAATTGATAAGCAAACTTCTTCTATGAGATTTTGCTTTACTCTAAGAGTGTTTCAAACTATAGGAGATTAGGAGTTCATATAAAGCTAACCCAGTTTTAGCTTATATAGCATGCTTCATAACGCTTTACTGTAACTATTACGAACCGAAACAGTCCGTATTCAATGTAACATTGCCCCTAACATGATTTATGGACCACAGACCTGTGGCTTACCAAGACAGAAAATAGGCAGCCTCATGTAGTTCAGAAAATGGGACTCCTTGCTTAACATCTTCACAGATGGTAGATGTTAGTGACCTTGTCCTTTGCCACCACCACTATCACCACTGGACCAGTGCCAGCACCACCACCTTCACTACCTCTTCCATAGTAAAACATCTACCATAACACTGAGCTATCTTAAACTTAAAGTACCGCTTCGATCACCCGAGCAAACATACTGCTTGAAAATCATGCACATTGCCACTGAACTTCAGTAGAACTACCAACTTTGATATACCATTTGTATTTATTAGGATCTTTACTATGTTTAATTGGGTAGAATTTGATGTAACTGGGTACTTTAGTAATTGGGATTTACAGTATTTTCTAGAGATTAGGGAAATAAAAAGCATAGTTAGGGTAAGTTTTCTTTAAAAAGTGATGTAAATGTCATAAGTTCAGTAGACTTTTTGTATTGGGTTAGTGAGTATTCATAAATTTGATATTTCGGTTGCCATCAATCTTTTGTTTTCAGACAAATCTATCTTGGTTGTGCTCAAGGGACCCTAATGTTAAAGTTGATGTCCTAAACTCTCACTATTTTTCTGTTCGTCTACATCAGTTGGTTTATTGCCCTGCATGAAACTGTCGCTTCTTCTCCATGAGCAGACCTACAGGCAAGGCTTCAGCTTTAAGAAAATTTCATGTCACATTTTGAATCATGCACTCAACACTTACTCTTGTTACCTTGAGATACTCAAGAAACAAGGATATATTGTTTGTATTGAACCTCTGAAATCTAGTGTTTCTTGCCATGAAATAAAAATATCTGGCTTCTTTTGTTTTTTTCCAATATACTGGTCTTTGCAATGTGACATAAATCCGTTGGTATGAGTCTCAATGCATGGGGCCAGTTCGCTGGCTTGTGCTAGAAGAGGCTGGGTGAATGTGGACATCGATAAGATTGAGTACAAATCATGTGGTGCGAACTTGGAATTTATTGCAGCAGCCAGCTGGACGTCTACACAAGGTGAGTTTTTCTGTTTAACTCGGTTTATTCGGCATGGTCTAGGCTTTATATTGTGTTATTTTTGCGTATACTATTAAATGCTATTTGGGGTTTGGAAATCTTTATCCAACAAAGTTTTATATTAAACATTTCAAGGCTAAATCATACCTTTATCTACATAGATTCATATTATGCACCTGTCTTGAGTTTTGATGCTGGTATCAAATTCTTCCTGGAACAACTATTAAATCTCAAACAAATGAAATAAACAACTGGTAATGGCCTTCTGTCCTCATCTTTGATAGTTCTTCTGAGGCCATGCCTCGACTTTAATGTCTTTTTGTCCTTTTTGGATGACCATAGTACGAGTTCTCTGAGTATTGAAGCTATGAATTCCCATGCTATTTCAGATTTACTTTCATTATTGTATTGAAGAGAGATATCAAATTGAATGCCCTTGCGTGGTAGACACTACTGTATACTTGTTGTAGACTTGTGGCATATAATCTTGTAGTGTAAGCACTCGTTTTTTTTTTTAATCTTTCATGGGAATTTTTTTTTGGCATTACTGCATACATCCTGTTAATGTATTTGACCCTAAATGGACATTATTACGTTTACACTAGTGCACTTAACCCTGGGTATTTTCCTGTTATATTTTTCCTGTTGCAACAATCGCCCTGGTCCTTCTTTGTACATTGTTATATACGCCTCATTCATACTGTACTGCTTATGGGCCAATCTTATTCTTATTAATAATTATTTTGATAGCTGTAAGTGCTGGGGAAGGCTTTGCCAAACAGCTTGATGGATGGCACAATACCAATTGTCCATGGAGGGGAAACAGCTGTGCAGAGAGCTTGGTGCGGTTCCCTCCTCCTTCATCAGCCCTGATTGGTGGTTAGTGATTACAAGGATTGGGGTGATGAACTCCTTCAGTTTCCCTCCCTTCCTATCGTATCTGCATCTTCAGTTGAACAGATGTGAGTTTTACGGGATCCAGAAACTGACCGCTTTCTGGTTCACCTATAGGCTTTTACAGTTGGGGATTCCTTCTTGAAGACAGACATCATGCCGCAAATGGAGAACATCAGAGAAGAGGGCATCTGTGTATATTCTCGTGTAAGATTACCTGTGATGGCAAATGTAGTGCTTTAATGAAAGCTCTTTAGCACTCTATTCTCCTAACAAATAATAGCAGCTCCTCTCCCCCCCCCCCCCCCTCTTTCAAAAACACCACACACACCCCAATTTTTTGGTCGGTAACAGTCCTTTTATATGCAAAAAACATGTATGTCGCTAACTAATGATACTTGCTTTCATACCTTTTCGTTTATTTATTTTCCTAATCTTTCCATGAAATGTTATTCAGGGCCTCCAAATGGTGAAAGCAACTATGAGGAAACTGTTGAATTTCATCCCATCGAGCATCACAATCATTTGGGTGAATGGAAATGTAGCTACAACAGCGCCTCCAGTTCTAGTGCTAGTGCTATAGCTCTTTGTGGCTGGCAGCTTAGATGCTTTGGATGCCTTCCAGTAGAATGGACAAGTTCCTACTCAAACTGTGGAGTCCGAATCAGCTGCATCACTTTGCAAGGTTTTTCAGTTTCTACCGTATCATGTTTTAAGGCTGACTTGTTTTATCACTATAGCTCTTCCTGTAAATTTATTTTCCTAATTTTTCTAGCTTCATGCTTTTTAAGGATGCAAATAAATGCTTTCAACTTAAATGTAACCTTTAAAAATGAATTTGGAAACTGACTTACTATCACAGAGTACAAGTCAGAAGTATCTCCCTGTATCATAATGTTACCTAAGCATAATTGGGTACTGTTATTCGTTTTTCATTGTACACACATTGTCTTCTGAATATTTCCCCATTTTATGAAATTCTTTCTGTATGTGCCTGCAATTATCTCTGCAAGACTTATCTTTAGTTAATTGGTTTTACTTTTTAACGATATTTATCAGGAGATCTGGTATCTGGATGTCTTTATTTGTGTTAGTGCTGAAGTATGTCTCTGACTTCTTGACACAATTAAACTTCATACACCTGAAAATTTAGGATCTAGGATCTAACCTGTTTTGGTTCTTTTGGATGATCATATGAGTCCTGCTTGGCTGCTGGCAAACTTTTGGTATAAAACTCCTTCAGCAAGCCATGGGCAAAACTGAATTCAAATATCTATCAGTGATTTTACACAACTGGTATTTTTTCTGACGGTACTTGAGAGTTGAGACTGTCTTATTTGTTTCCTTACTGATAACTATCTAGGATTCTAATTTGTCAATAGAAAGAAAAGCTATTTAGTGCAAATAGTTTGTGTTCCCTTTGTTTTGTGATGTGTTGAGATAAGAGGGTGATATAATGTTTGATGCGGGCTACTAGTTGACGCACATATGCATTTTCTGCTCTCTTTTTTCTATAGAATAAAGGAACATGTGTGCATTTTGAGGGTTATACCGATGTAAATTTTGGTCAACAAAAGTTCACGAACTAAAGTTTTCGTGGAAATATCCAAATATGACAATACTTGTGGATTAACTACATACATATAACATATCCTTACAAATTTAAGTATAGAATGATGTTGCTCATTTGCACTCCAAGTATTTGCAACTGTATATTTGTTTCTATTTCAAAATTGCCATTGCCACTTCATTCTTTTTGAAATTTTGCTTATAAATCATTTTCCATATTTGTGAAAGTATTGAAGGTGGCATTGTGTCTATGGTGTTTAGTAGGTCTGACTTGTTAGCTGATATATATGTCTATTGATATTTTTAAAGTGGAAAAATCCCCTCCAAGATACTACATGCGACTAATATTATGGTTTATTGACTAGTATTGCTGATTGTCCCGTTGTGGGGTCTATATTTCTGATAAGCAGTTTTAAAATTTAAACACAACCTTTTGGGCAATACTACAATAACCATAACACAGCATTTGCTTAGGAAATGATAAATTTTAGTACGTCAGTAACATTCATAAGGCTGATGGTATGATCTTAATAATGCTTGGGATAGAGGATTTGGAAGAATTATTTTGGAAACTGATTCTAAAATAATTTTTGATTTGCTTATATCTAACCTTCCCAGGGGCGGGCAGTATAGATGGCAAGGGAGGGCACTTTACCCCACTTAAAATTTGAATTTTTTTTACTAGTATTGGGTATATTATATAATTAGTATAAAATTTTGGGTCAAAATCTAATTTTTAATACTTGTTTATGAGGAACAAAGAGAAATATAGTAAACTTTTGTGGTGAATTTGTAATATCCTATTCTATACATATAAAAGCATTTTTTTAAAACTTATTTCTCATTTACACCCCGAGACCAAGGTCCCGTTCTAGTAAGTCTGATTTCTCTGTTTCGCTTCTCTGTTTCTTTATCTACACACTGCGATGCAGCAACACGGCTTCAAGCGATTTCAGCAAGGTAAAGTCTTTCTTGAATTCCTGGTCTTTCCTCGGCAGTTGGCTCCTCTTTGCTTTGTTTGATTTCTCCTTTTCTCCGAGTTCGATTTTCTCTCTCTTACATATTTAACTTGGGGTTTTTCTAGGTTTTGATTTTTTAATTTCAATTCTGTAAATAATAGAGTTGTAATTTGATTTTGGAATTGTTAGAGTTGTTATTGCTTAGAATTTAATTTGAATTTGAGTTGTTAGTAAAGCTGTAATTTTTTTCCTAGTATTTGTCATACTGCAAAAATTAGATCTCACAAATTAGATTAATTTGTCATTTAATTTTGGGGATTGATAAAGACTTAGAGTTGTTATTATATAAAATTTTCTATGAATTTTGCACAAGTAAAGGGTGGTTGTCTGTCATGGGATGGACTTGGGGACTTTGTGTTTTTTGTTGTTTATTAAACCTGCATAGTTCTAATGATTTATAGTTGCAGCCTTTTGGGCCTTAACATGCACACTCTTGGCAAAGTGACAATCTGACTTTAGTGGTCTTAAAACTTTGATATTGGCAAATAACTCATCTGCATTCTATGTTCATTGTTTCACCTTGTAGCCGTTGCAAGAAAACATGAGAAATTTAGTTCATTCTTTGATTATCTTGGAGCATTGACAGCCTTTGTTGGGGCATCATGTAAACGGAAAGATATTCTTCGAGTGAAATAAATAGAAAAGCTAGCTGAAGGAATTTTTAATGGTAGTTTTGTGACCGGGAGAGGCTTGAATCAAGAAGCAACTTTGAAACGGCCGGGAGACACACGTTGGGTTCAGATTACGGTACAATTCTTAATGTCATCACTTTATTTTGTGATATTAAAGGTGAAATAAGTAGACTCTTAGAAGCTATGAATGATTTTGAATTTGCATTTTTATTGCACTTAATGAAAAAGTGTTTGGGAATTACATTTGATTTGTCACAAGCACTGCAAAGAAAAGATCAAGACCTTGTAAATGTTATGCGTCTTGTAAATGTAGCCCAGAAGCGTTTACAAGAATTAACAGAAAATGGTTGGGATGACTTATTGGTAGACATTAATGCCTTTTGCGATAAACATGAAATTGACATTCCAAACATGGATGATTTCTTTGTAGCTCAAGAGAGATCACGACAAAGAGTTGAACAAATCACAAATCTTTACTATTTCAATTTTGATTTACTTAACACGGTGGTTGATTTTTAGCTTCATGAGTTAGATCATCAATTTGATAAAGTTAATACTGAGTTGCTTTCATGTATAGCTTGTCTTGATCCACGAAATTCCTTCTCTGCATTTGACAAGAGAAACCTGATTCAACTTGCTAAGTTCTATCCTATGGATTTTAATGATATAAATCTCTTAGCTCTTGATGATCAACTTGCTAATTATGTGGCTGATTTGAGAAGTGACGATGACTTCAATGATTTGAAAGGAATTTCTGAACTTGCTAAAAAAATGATTCAAACACAAAAGGATATTGGGTTTTCATTGGTTTATAGGTTGGTAAAGCTAGCTTTAACCTTGCCTGTTGCAACTGAGACTGGAGAAAGAGTTTTTTCTGCAATGAACCTCATCAAAAGCGTACTTTGTAATCGAATAGGAGATGTTTGATTGAATGATTGCTTTGTGACATACATTGAGAGAGAAGTTTTTAAAAACATTAGCAATATAGATAATATGAAAAGGTTTCAAGCTATGAAACCTAGAAAAATAGCCTTAGAATTCGAAGAATGACTTTATGAAATCTTCAATATATTTGAAGTGTCGATAATATTACATTTTGAAGTAATATAATATAACATGTTTTTGGTATATCGACTTCAAATGTAATGCTACAGATTTTAAATTGCAGTTTAATTTTATTTAATTATTTGTATATTTTAGCAGGTTAGTCAAAGGAATCTACTGTATCAATGACGATTGGAGCGTGTTCTTAAATTTTCTGCTTCAGCCTTCAGGCCTCCATCCCACCTTGAACTAAAGGTTGGTTGTCTCTAATTTTTTACATCTTGCATGAATTATCTTTCCTCTACTCTTTTGTGACCTAGAAGTTTTGCCCTCCCATGAAATAATCTTCGGTCCACCACTGAACCTTCCAGTTCATTATGAATTAAGGTTGATGGTAAATGATTGCAAGATCCTTCTCAAGCGGCAATGGGAAAACAAAGTGCAGTTGGTTTACCGTGAGGTAAACAAAGTTGCAGATTGTATTGCCAAGGATGTGCATTTACAGGATAATATATTCACTGTATTAGACCTGCAGCCAATGTCTCTGGATACTGTAATCCGGCTTGACAAAATAGATACTAAATCTTGCAGGGCTTAGATAGTATGCTGTGTAGGAGGTGTTAAGTAGTATGTTTGTTGCTTTGTTAAGCCTACGGGCTGGTTTGTAATATGTACTATGGTTGTTTAATATATATCCTTTGCTTGCAAAAAAAAAAAAAAGTAACATTTCTTCGTAAGGTATGTCCTATGTACAAAGAGATGCTTAGAGATGCATCTCGGATGAGTGAGTTATTCATAAGGGTAGAAGCTCCATGCCAACTGTCCTATTGTATGCGTTGTGTTTACGAGTGTTATGGGGATCAAAACATGTACATGTTATCAATTTTGTTAGTATCAAAGCAATCTCCTAAACCGTGGAATATATATTCTTTGTTCCTCGCTTTACAATGTGTATGGCTTATGTGACTGGTAAAAATCAACACAACTTTCTTAGTAGAGGAGCGCTATCTCCACGAGTGCTCGTGTTATTTCTTCAAGATCTATTCAAAACTGAGGATGAGGTGGGATTCATCTTTAACCTAAGAGGAAGTTTTGTAAAAATAACAAAAATACGTGTGCAAATATCATTTTCTTTCTTAGAAGCTATTGTACCATATGTATGATGAGTTCTACCAGTGAATTGTGTAGTCCCCCTTTCTGTCGTATCAAATCAACAAAAATATTCTGCTGGTCATATCTGAATACATTTTGAGCAATTGCCTGCACCCGGATAAATCTCACTCAAATTGTTAAGTAAATGTTTTGATATCTATATTTTTGGTGACATTTTTGAACTTCTTGAGGACCCTTTTCTTCCTTGTTCATTGTTGATTGACCATCTGCTACTTTCTTACAAATAGTATGCATGTTTAGTTCCCTTAATATTGCTTGACAACGAACATGTGTGGATGTTTACTTAAAGTTGACTTTATGCATTCTAAAATTAGAAAACATTTATTAATTATTCTTTATTACGTTCTTCGTTGTACCACAAGTTTATTGAAACAGAGAACACAGTGGTGTGTGCATGCTTAGGCACGGAAGGCAGCAGCCATCTCTATTCCTTTGTTACTGTAACCCACAGGTGCATCATATTTGCTGAAGAGCCTGTAGGAGGAGATGAGTGAAATCACTGCATAGCAAATAACTACGGCGAATGTAATGGCCAATGATGTCGTGGCTTTATGGCAGAAACTCCCGAATGATCCGCAAGCTTCACTCCATGTTATGGCTGCATCTCCGTTATATGCAAGGTACACAACTTCTGTCGATACGGCTCCGGCTCCCAGTATTATGTATGTTAAGGCCTAATAATACAAGTGATTAATATGAATGGATACTGAATTTAATTATATTTGATTTTGGAATAGAAGTGTGATAATAATGCGATGAATTAGGAATTTCTGAATAACCGTAAAAAGTTTTTTTATTTTAGGTAATTCAGGGACCTGGTCGAGGAGGAAGAATGTCCACGCTCGAGACATGGTTGAGGGACGAGAAACGGCTGAGACGATAGCTGAGAGAAGGGAATAACCTGCACAAATGCCGTTGGCATGTACCAAATACCTGCATCCATACATATAAACAATTCAATCAAGGTAATTTTTTTTCCCCCATTTTTTAAATTAATTTTTTTATTTTTTAAAGTAAATGAGGAAGAGTTCCTAAAAAGACATAAAAAAGGACTATTAGAATTGAAAGCTTATAAAATAATCAAAATAAGATAATCATTCAAATTAGAGATATTGACTTTTTTGAGTCTATTTATAAAATTTTAAAATTTTAAAATAAATATGAATTTATTAGATATTATTATAAATAATTACAATTATTATAAACTCGTCTAACAGTAAACAAATTCATAAAAAAATTTCATTTAAAAATTCTGCAAATAGACTCAAAAAGTCAAAGTTTATCCGTAAACTTTATGCAATATGCACTCGATGCTTCTAGCTAGGAAGGAGTTTTAATTACCTCCTTGATTTTCAAGATTTCTAATTCTTAATAAAAAATATATATATTTAGTTGCCTTATTCTGGATGGAGGTTCCTTAGAATTCATTTCTATTTACGGATAAAAATGCAATTTTTGCAAGAATTTAAGATTTTTAAAAGAAAAGATTGAAAGAAGTAAATTGATAATTACTTGAAAGCACCAACATCATAATAGGAGAGAGAACCAAAGTCATTAGACTGGGAGTTTTTGAGCATGACCACAAGTGCACTCAGGCATAGACTCATCGGCAGTAGCCGGAGGAACGTCTCGGCATTCCTCAAGCTTTTGCTTCCATTTTCTTCTTCTTCCCTGCCATGATCTGATCTTGCTGCTGCTGATACTCCCATCCCGACCGTCGGAGAATCTCCAACACCACTAACTTTTCCTCCCTTGTCGGCTGCCATGAAAATATCACGGTATTACGGGCCGGAGCTCTAAACCCTAATTTCCTTATCTTTCTCAGCTTTTGCACGAGACGAGAAGATAGTGAAATGAAGGGAAAGTGATATGTTCGGTAATTATTAATGGAATTTAGGTAAGGTCGGTGGTGTAGCATTCAATTCTATTAAAGCTTGTCCACACTTTCCCATGCACGCATCTGCACGGTGGATAACGCGCAAACAGTCACAGAGAGAGACACACACACTCCATAATTATATTTGTACGGGCAGTCTCCAGACTCCAGTGTCATCTATTTAGACCAAGACTGCAACATCTTAGCTGGAAATTAATTTATAAATAAAAAATTTTAATTAAAAAATATATATATATATAATTTTTGTCAATACAATTATGATAATTATAAAATAATTAAAAATTACAACTAACTACTTTGAATTACATTAGTTTGCCCATCATTGTTGACCCCTTGACCGATTGACCTCACTTGGATTTTTAAAACAAATTTCAAAGTATAAGTACTATTTTGTAATATCTACAAACCTTGGGGTACCAAATATAAATTTTACCTACAAAGCGTACGTGAATCCCTTTTTTGTTGTTCCTTCACTCATTCAGCAGTTCTGCTCTTTTTCGTTTTTTCAATACAAGTTCTGCTCTTCTATTTAACAAAGTCCGAAACATCAATTTATCGAACACTACTAACAAACATCAGACTTCAAATTTCAGCTCATTGTTTGTTCGTGTTCATTCTCTGTTTTTCGAGTTCTTCATATCTGAAAATCAATTCTACAATTTTAATTTGTAAGAATTTTATTCTTAACACAAAATATAAATTTGTTCATTTGTTTCTTTGTTAATTTGTTCTTTAATTTCTTTAAAGTTAAAATTTTTAAGTCTATGTAACTATTATGTCTATCAATTTTGAATTATTGTTAATTTTAAGTTTTAACAACATAATTTTAAGTTAATTTTAATAGCCTAATTTTAAGTTTTAATAGCCTAATATTTTGTCTTGGTTTGTTAATACGTAATAGACCAATATTCTATTTTAATAGTTAAATATGCTTAAAATAGTTACCTCAAGTTTTTTGAGAAATATGCTACAAATATGTAATTTGAGAATGTTTTAGTTAAATACTAATTTAAAAATATGTATTGTATCAGATGGATAAATTTGTTATAAGAAGTAAATGCGCTCGGTTTGAGTCTTAGTTTATTTGTTTGTGAAATTATCATTGATTTTGCTAGTTGCTACTGCATCGGTTGAAAGTCTTTTCAGTTATGAAAATTATTAAGACTACATAATCGTATGGGAGACAAGTGGCTGAAGGAATATATGGTATCTTATACTGAGAAATAAATATTTGATAATATCGAAAATAAGATTATTATAGAACGGTTCAAAAACAAAAATGATTAAAAAATAATTTAGCACCTGTTTTTATTGATTCAAGTAAGTAACTATGCATTGAAATTTTAATCATATTTTTTATAATTTAATCTTGTTATTTGTGGTTCATAATTATTTGTATTCATTATTTTTATACAATAATTTAAATATTAATTACTCTTGCATAAATTTCTGATTTGGGGGGGGGGGGGGGGGGGGGGTTAGGTGTT
>JAUMHB010103252.1:0-10063 GCA_032359685.1 Pittosporum tobira
AGGAGATATTTGGATGAACAGGTGTTCCTGGGTTGAGAAGGATGATGAGACGGCAAATTGGGACCAAGGGCATAACAGTTATTTCATCTTTGAAATTAACGGTGTTATAACAGTTTGGGACCAAAGAGAGAGTGTGCTTGATTTTGGAAACCTGAGGTGGTTTATAGTTGACTTTTAAACCTGAGGTGGGGCGATGCAAAAAGGGTAAAACCATTGGTGGTTTTTTGCATTTTACCCTAAAAAGTATTCTGCCCACCTGAGAAGTTGAGAGTTTGGTAAAGTCTTCTGCTTGAACTGTAGCATTCTAGGAAAGGCTGACATGTCCATTTCCACAAGGAAATGATTTCCAATAAGATGGAACTCGAACTTCTCAACTCCTCTTTTGACTGCAAGGACCTCCATGTAAGTGGAATGATAGTGTTTCTCTGAATCTTTGAACCTGCCACTTTTGTATCCACATACTTGTCTTTTTCCTTCTTTTTCTTCTAAGAGGACAACTGCCTAATATTCTTCAATGGTGTCTGTTTGAAGGATTCTTTTGCCCGTAGAGGGAATCTATAAAGGCGGAAGATATTTTGTTTTTTCTTTTATCATTCTGACAGCTTTAGTCTGGGCTTCCGTCCATACTGGTGCACTCTTTTTTAGCATGACTTGGAGCGGATGAATTATTATGGCTAGTTTTGGAACAAAATATGCCATATAATTTACCGTATCCAAAAATTGTTGGATTTGGGTTTTAGAGAGATCAGCATCTCAGAAAGTGAGGAGATGCTTGGCAATATGGTCTTGGTGGGAATATTGATTGTCTTCAATGCGCATTCCTAAAAAATCAATTTTGGTTTCTCCAAAAACCATCTTCTTTTCTGACAGCATGATTCCATATTGCTCCAACAGATTACTAAATTGATTTAGTAAATCTATATGATGATTAAAGTCAGGAGAGAACAGTAAGATGTCATCAATATAGATTAGAGCACTATGTAGAATAGGCTCGAATATCCTGACTATTGCTTTTTGAAACAAGGATGGAGCAACCTTCAATTCAAATGGCACGACTATCCACTGGAAATGATGATCTGGAATGCAGAAAGCTATTTTGAACCTTTCTTCTGGACGAATTCCCAATTGCCAAAATCCTTCTTTTAAATCGAACTTGGAAAATATTTTATCGTTTGGAAGATTTGCGAACAAAGTATTTCTTCTTGGAAGAGGAAATTTATTGTCAGCAAGGAAATGATTTAATGGCTGATAATTAATTAGCAACCTTAATTTTTCTCGAACTTCTTCAGCATGCTTGTTAAAGTAGAATGCTTCACATGCCCATTGCGATTTTGTAGATTCAATAAGCCCTTCTTGCTTTAATTGATTTAACCCAGCAACTGCAAGCTCATAATGTTCCGGATTCATTTTTGAATGACTTGCCTTAGTAGGATTTGCATCTTCATTTTTCTTGAATAACAATGATATAAAAAAGTCTTCATTGGTTCATAGTAGGTGTGAACATTTCTTCAGGAATTCCGAATGAGAATCTACACAAGACTGTTTAACGAGCTTTTCTTTTACTCCCCACAAAAATTGCATTGTATGGAGATGACCCATTTGTGACCATAGTAGAAAATAAGATAAAATCATAACCTAATACTAGATCTCTTCCTGGAAGTGACGATCCCAGTAATTTGGTTGTGAAAGTGAGACCTGGGAAGATTATGATTTTGACTAGCTTGCTGATCTTTTTGACCTCCATTATCTCTGAGTTTGCAACTTCGAAATACTGGTTGTATGGTTGCCAGTAATTATCAGTCAGAATCTTCGGATTTAGAATTGATCTTGTTGCACCTGTATCGAAGAATGCTATCAACTTGATCAGTCGAGCATATTTTTCTGGTAGTAGGCTAACCATTCCCAAATGAATTTCAAGAGCTGTAGAGATTGCAGCTATCTCATTAAATTTTTGAAATCCTTCTGGTTTTTCTTCTTATTCTTCAGCTGATTCTTCATGGTTTTTTCCTCCACAGTATTAAGTGCAAAGACAATATCTGGGTTGTCTTAATCAGCTTCAGAAAATAATGATTCTACATCATCATTGTCAAATTGGATGCCCGTGATTTGTGAGATTTGGGATAAAGTTTTATCTCTCTTCTTTTTATTTAGGCAATTTCTTGCATAATGACCCGGTCTTTTGCACAAATAACATTTGTCAAATTTTTTGGAGGATCTTTTCTTTCTGAAGAATTTTTTTTGTTTCTGAATTTGCTCATAGCAAATTTCTTATCAGAACTTCTTCTTTTCTGAGCATAGTTACTGCAGCCTTACCTGAACATTTGATGAACAAGTGAGACTTGTCACAAGCCTTTTCAAACTTCTAGGCTTCTTTGTTGAAATCTCTAAAAAAGTTCCTTTTTGTTGGATAAGCTTTGCAGTACTCTGACATGTTGAGTGGCAAGCTTTTTTCCTCTAATTTTCAATTGCTGAAACACCTCTTTACTCAGAAGTACTGGAATAGAGTTTAAGTAGGCTTGCATTAGATTTGGATCGTCTATTCCTCCCAGCATGTAGAACCTTTTTGACATTTGCTGGAAATGTTTGTCTAAGTCTTTCTGAAAATATGAACAGCACTTCATTTGAAAATATTCTTCTCGGGCCGTATTTATGGCATGTGTTGGATTTCCTAAGAATTCATTATAGAGTGTTCCAATAAAATGGTGAATATTGGAGAATTTGTATACTTGAGTATGCCAGTATTCTCGAAGTCCATCCCACCATTCTTTTAGTATGCTAACCATTATTATTGTAAAATTTCTAATTACTCCTTTCACAGTAGCATTTGGTTTTTGAATCTCTGTTACGCACCATGATGTGAACTCTTGTGTCTTTTCTCTCCATTTGGTTGAAAGAATATCATCAAGAGTGAAGAAAATAGGTTTACTTTCAACTGGAGGAGTGACAAAATTATAAGGTTGGTCTTGGGGCCTTCCTTCTTTGGCAGTGTTCGGAGATCTTCGTCTTCAAAATTCTGCTCCGATTCTTCTTCCAACATTTGGATTGTCTGGACTGATGGAGTTTTGTTTTCTCTGCTAGCATAGTTCTTCAGGAATAAAGTAAATGGATTTTTATCCATCATCATTTGAAGAGGGGTCTGAGAGGAAGAGGATTCTGATTCCTTTCTGATAGGCTTTTTTAGAATCTTGGGAGGTCTTTTTGGAGGGGCTTTAATAACTTTTACTGCTGGTTTATCCAAAGGCTTTTGACGTGCAAGTATTCCGGGATAATTATATTTGGATCGCAAAAGCTAACCCAAAAAATAGCAGATACTCTCTGAATCTCATTAACCAGGGTTATTCTCCAAATGGGTTAGAATTATCATATTTTACTTTCATAGATGATGATGAATTCCAAGACTCACAAGACCCATGGGATTACAGAACGCCAATACCTGTTGACACTCCTATGGACGTTAAACGAGATATTTGTGATGGTTATTGCAGATCTAAAAAATGCAAATTCTGTGATTAATGGGAATGCAAGTGCGAGAATTTAAACACTAACTAAGAAAGGAATTATCTACAGTTCCAGCTAAAAGACGTATGAGTTAGGCATCTGTTTTTTATAAAGTATGTAAGATATGTGGTGAGTCAGTCGTCGTCTTGTAAGAATGGAAGCTCTAGTCATCCTCAAGTGTGCTGAGTGGTGTGATGTGTGTTTAGCTTTTCTAGAAAATTTCTAGAAAGTTAAAAATATTTTAAGCATGCTAGGGCTGTTACGCATGCAAGGTGTGATTATTATGTCTAGCCTTTCCTTTTTCTAAGAAGGTGGGCTAAATTGTGTATCATATGTGTATTCTGAAACCTTCCTCCTCCCCTATATAAGGAGGTTCCCAGACTCATTGTAGAGCAAAATTAGCCAAACTTAATAATATTCTCTCGTGTGTTCTCTCAAATCCATGACTTTTCAAACCCTCTCCTTCTTTTTGGCAGCAGTTTCCTTAAGAGTGTAAAGTTCTAATACTCATATTCATAAGCAAACTTTAGAATAGCAAGTCTATTGTTGTAGTTGCTTCTTTATGAGGATCCTCTACATCAAAGAATTTATATAGATCCGGATAACGTAAATAGCTAGATGAATGCTTTGGCATGAGACTGGCAGCGCCGCCCTGTATTCGCCTAAGGATAGCTTGATTGGGTTTGAGTGGGTTGGCGTCTAGGTTTGCTAGTATTTCATTGGGTTATCTATGTATATTTAGTATCAGAGCCTGGTTGCCAATTGTTTGTGTATAAGATGTATAGAAAACGAATGCCAAAAGGAGCCTCTCAAAAATGTCATCTCCGAGAGAATCAACCTCATGTCAACCAACTCTACTTCCCTCCTAACCTTCTCTGCGTAAAACCAAGTCTTATAAACAAGACCACTTGTATGAAATCCACCATATCCCTGATGAAGATAAAATTCCCCTTACCAAAATTCCCATCATAAATCCGTACAGCCTTTCATAAATCCTCATCCTCACCATATAAATCTCTTCATGCTTTGCTTAGTTCCTCAAATAAAAATGTAAAGGAAACTGTGTTAACCTCTCAGTTTGAGACATGTTATCTTTCAGCTTCAACGGAAGAGCAATATGTCACTCTTGAAGATATTTCTTCAGAACTTCTATCACGATGGATCCAAGAAGGTTATACTCATCTCCACTTTGGAGCGGTGAGACTTTCTCCATAGAAGAAAAGGATTACCAGTCAATACAAGAATAGCACCGCTAGATACAAGATTTGTTGAATATCAACATGCTTGTATTACAACGATCTAAACCACACTCAATGCCGGAACAGTATTTATTACACTGCATCCGAATTTCTACATGCCTCTTCATGATCCACACCTGCTAAATGCCTTGAATGTCTAGATCCAAACTGTTGGAGCCACCTAAGTTAATAAAACTACTGCAACAACCCTGCATCATCAAATGGTGTATCGGGTACAAAATCATGCCATTGATTTGGCCTCTCCAAACGGAACGAACGATGCTCTACTAATTAATGTAGATGTTTCTCATGCACCATCCTGCGTTCAAATCCCTATGCAAATTTTACGACAAGAGTTACTCAGACTATTGCCAGAAACCTAGGTCACCAATTATGAAGAACAAGCAGAAAAGAGAGCAACGTCCAACCCCTATCCAAAATACAGATCCGATCTTCTCAAAGAATTTAAAAGGGCAAACCATGATCACTTTTAGAAGAAGCAACAACCAGGAGACAACTCAACAAGTCTTCCCAACACAATTTGGAAGCAACGAAATAAATTCAGATGAAGAATATGAAGAAGAATCTGAACCTGAAGGACAAGTCTCCATCCTCTCATTTGATGATCAAGGAAAACCAATCTACATGTTTAGAGATTGGGATTGTCATTGCTATTTTGATATCTGTGATTGTGAAGAATGCCTAGAAGAAGCGGAATGGGATGAACAGTGGGAGTAAGGAAGCAAGAAACGACCAATGTCACCACCACCGTCTCCTTACAAATACTCTCCTAAAAAAGAAGATGATCAAGACCCTCCGCCTCTGACAATTGCCATGCTCTAAGAAAAATCTCCAGATCTTGATGATAATGACAGGTTTCCTCCTCTGGAAACTCATCACGATAGAGCCAAGAAGGTCATACACTAATGGAAAATTTAAGATTCGGGCATAATACAGCCAGATGGCACTGCTAAGTAAGTATTTCCGGCTGAAGCAGTATTAAACTGGCAATCAAAAAATGCAGTGGCGCAAAACAAAATTCTCAAGAGAATTGAAAGAAGTCAAAAAAGACTGGAGCAGAGCGTGCCCAAATAAATAAACTCTGTAAAGACTCCCCTTAAGATGGTCAAATCAAGAATTGAATCCCTGCATTTTGAGATCTTAGCCTTGATCCAACATAATAAATCGTTCGCTGAGCAAGAAGCAGAAATGAGAAGTCTAAAAGCTTAAATGGAAGATATTGAAAGAGGTTTTCATCTAAAGCCTCTTATGACTCCAGAACCATCCTTCCCCGCATGGCCTGCACAACCTCTATCAATTTATCCCAAAGTTGCCCAACTATTAGTTGTTCCTTCCTCCTCAGCTTTGGAAAAAATATTTGGCAAAACTTATATTCCATATAGTCAAAAGCCTTTGGATAAACCATCAGTAAAAGTCATTAAAGCCCCTCCAGAAAGATCTCCCAAGATTCCAGAAATGCCTATCAGAAAGGACCCAAAATCCTCTTCCTCCTGGATTCCTCCTCAAATGATGATGGATCAAAATCCATTGACTCTATTCCTAAAGAACTATGCCAGCAAAGAAAACAAAACTCCACCAGTCTAGACAATCCAAATGCTAAAAGAAGAATCGGAGCAGAATTCTGAAGACGAAGAAGATCTGCCAACACTGCCTCATTACATGGCAAATTCCACCGCAGAAAGTTATGTTGACCATGTATCAAATGATGAAATTCATGCGAAAGAAGCAAGGCCCTAAGACCAACCTTATAATTTTGTCACTCCTCCAGTTGAAAGTAAACCTACTTTCTTCACTCTTGATGATGTTCCTCTAACCAAATACAGAGAAAAGATGCAAGAGCTCACATCATGGTGCGTAACAGAGATTCAAAAACCAAATACCACTGTAAAAAGAGTAATCAGAAATTTACAGCAAGAATGGTTGGCATACTAAAGGAATGATGGGATGGACATCGAGAATACCGATAGACTCAAGTATACTAATTCTCCAATATTCACCACTTCATTGGAACACTCTACAATGAATTCTTAGGAAATCCAACACATGTCATAGATACGGCCCGAGAATAATATTTTTAGATGAAGTGTTGTTCATATTTTCAGAAAGACTTGGACAAGCATTTCCAACAAATGTCAAAAAGGTTTTACATGCTAGGAGGAATAGATGATCCAAATCTAAAGCAAGCATACTTAAACTCTATTCAATCACTTATGAGTAAAGAAGTGTTTCAGCAATTGAAAATTAGAGAAAAGACGCTTGCCACTGCAACCTTTGGTGATATTCATCAACATGCCACCAGAGCACCGCAAAGCAGCTTATGCAACAAAAGGAACTTTTTTGGAGATTTCTACAAAGAAGCCCAGAAGTTTGAAAAAACTTGTGACAAGTCTCACTTGTTCATCAAATGTTCAGGCAAAGAAGGTTGCAGTGATTGTGCCCAAAACAGAAGAAGTTCTAAATAGAAATTTGCTACGAGCAAATTCAGAAACAAAAAACCATTCTTCAGAAAAAAATAAAAAATAAATAAATAAATAAATAAAAAATAAAAAAAAGATCCTCCAGAAAATCTGACAAATGTTATTTGTGCAAACGACCGGGTCATTATGTAAGAAATTGCCCAAATAAAAAGAAGAGGGATAAAACATTATCCCAAATCTCATAAATCACGGGCATTCAATTTGACAATGATGATGTAGAATCATTGTTCTCTGAAACTAATCAAGACGACCCAAATATTGTCTTTGCACTTAATACTATGGAAGAATAAAACCATGAAGAATCAGCTGAAGAACAAGAAGAAGAACCAGAAGGATTTCAAGAATTTTATAAGATAGCTTCAATCTCTTCAGCTCCTCAAATTCCTTTGGGAATGGTCAGCCTGTTGCCAGAAAAATATACTCGACGGATCAAGTTGATAGCATTCTTTGATACAGGCGCAACAAAATCAATTTTGGTTTCTCCAATTTTCCATATCCCTAGCATTTTACACTCTGCCTAAAAGGACTATGCTATGTTCTGTCAATTATAGATATTGCTCGAGCAAATAACATCTCCCATATTATATTCTACTCCCTCGATTCCAAATTAATAGTCATTTTACATCCATGTACACGGATTAAAACCAATAATAAATTTTTGTGTATATTCCATTTCTATGAAAGTTGTGAACAATAGAAAAGAAACATAAATAATTTAATAAATTAAATCTTATTAAAAAATAAAATAAATTAAAATAACGTATGAAAATAAATATTTTATTCTTCTAAAAAAACTATTAAAGGATAGTTATTTTGGAACAAATTTAATAATCAATACATAATTTATTGGCTATATGATCTATCAATAAATTACCACAAACTAATAAAATTAGAAAAAATGAAAAAATTGAGCCGATAAATAAATGATTTTACCTCTAATACCAGCATTGTTGATCAAAACATCAATACGCCCAAATGCGGCCCAAGCTTTTTGCACTGCTGCTTCGATCGTTTTCCGATCGGCGGCCACATCGAGCTCAAGGGCAACCGCTCGAGGAGTAGTGGAGGAGGACTGATTGATTTCATCGCAAAGAGACTTGAGCCGATCCGCGCGGCGAGCGGCCGCAATGATCCTGCAACCGGCCTTTGCAAGATCGGTGCAGAGCTCTCGGCCGAGCCCTGCGGATGCACCGGTCACCAAAACCACCTTGCCGTCCAAATGGGACCATGGCTCGAGCTGGCTTGACACTTTGGTTGACATTCGTGATTTGTTGCCGTTAAATTACAAAACAGTTTATATTCAAGGGAAAGGGACTGAAGATTCTTGTTAAGGAAACGATGGTAAGTGTGTCTGGTGGAATGATCCGTTGGTTAATCTTGACATTTTGCATTTTAAAATTAGACGGCGACTCATGTCGGTGATACTTTCAACTGATTAAATAAATTAGTACAATCTCTCTCTCTCTCTCTCTCTCTCTATATATATATATATATATATATATGTTAAATTTATAAAAATATCATCGAACTGTTTTTTTAACAAATTACTCACTGAATTATATTTTTTTTTACGTTATGTTATAAAATTTGTTAACCTTTTGACTTTATAAGTTACTTGATAACATGAAATATTGACATGGATTATTTATGCTGTGAATGAGAGAGAAAACTGAGTTGGATAGATCAAATTATAAGCATTGGAAAAGAAATCTTAGAAAAATAAAACAAAATTTATAATAAGAATTATTATCTCAAAACCTTAGCAAGAAATAGAAGCAAATTAAGAAAAAGTTAAAAATAGCAAGATCGATTTCAGTGAAAATAAAAAAAAATATCGAAATCAAATTTTATATTTGTATAACCACATCTTTTAATCCAAAATAGATATACAATATCCCCCCCTAATATAGAAAAGGTTTGTAAAATAGTAGTAAATTATAAATCATTAGGTAATGTGCAATTAATATATTAATAATTTAAAATAAAAGAACCAAAGAAATAAAAAAATAAATTAATTAAAAACACCATTAAACCAATAACTCAGTCCACCCTCACCACTGTGCATCCACCACCCCATCCATCCCCACACACCACTAGCTACTACGGGTCTACAACTAACACTCCATCAATATTTAATGAATCAAAAGTATACACACCGCTGCACCACCACTACTTTCTCCTTTACCGTACCCCAAAATCATCATAATTGGGCGAGTCGGAATTTGTATGCCTTGCGAACTAAAGTACAGTGTGTGGTATCTATCTATTAGATAAAGTGAAAGGGAAGTAAAATTGTATCATGTTAAATGACAAAAATATTCTTCAAATAAAAACTAAAAATAACTTTCAATATTTTTTTTCACTTTCTCTCTCTAACTTCTAAACAGTTTTCCCCCCTTTCTCTATATCTATCTATATATATAAGTACAAACACTTAAAAATTCAATGAGTCAATTCATATTTTTAGTTTGCTGTTTTGCTAATTTTTGGACATGTATCTCCCTCGATTCGACCCAGTTCAACAACTCATCAAGAGTTAAAATGACTGTTTTACTTACTCATTATCAACTCGTTTAAGATTTTAATAAATGTATTAAATTGAATAATTATGATGTTAAATGTAACTAAACTCTTTCATCTTCCACCACTATTTCTATTTATTACAATTTTATTACACACAACATTTAGTAAAAATAAAAATATTACATATCTATTTAAAAAAGACAAAAAAAAAAAATATTTTGTTGATAAAAGTTATTTTGTACTTAATATTTTGCTATATTTTGCTCTTGATTTATTAATAAATTGCTTAAAAGCCCAATCAATTAT
>JAUMHB010103263.1:0-10063 GCA_032359685.1 Pittosporum tobira
TAATTAGCACTTATGAGGAGGTGCCTACTCACCGAGTTATGATGGATGTGAATCCTAGGAACTCCTTCAAATCATGGTTTTAATTTGGACTTATAAGGAGCTTCATACTCACCTAGTTACGAAAGATATGAATCCTAAGAACTCCCACAAATCGCTCCTCGAATTAACACTTATAAGGATCTTCACACTCGCTAAGCTATGAAAGATTTGAAACCTAGGAACTCTCTCAAATCTTGGCTCTAATTAGCACTAAAAGGAGCTTCATACTCTCCGAGATAGAAAGGTTTTGAGGCATATGGACTCCTCAAATCTTGGCGCTATTTAGCACTTATAAGGAGCTTTATACTGACTGAGTTATGTAGAATTTGAAATCTAGGAACTCTCTCAAATCATGACTCTAATTAACACTTACAATGAGCTTCATGCTTACCGAGTTACAAAGGATTTAAAGCCTAGGTACTCCCTCAAAACGTGGCTCTAATTGGCACTTATAAAGAGCTTCATACTCACCAGGTTACGATGGAATTGAAGCCTACGAACTCCCTTAAATTGTGACTATAATTAACATTTATAAGGAGTATGAGACTCACCGAGTTACGAGGGATTTGAAGCCTAGGAACTCCCATAAATTGTGGCTATAATTAGGACTTAGAATGAGTCTCATACTCATTGAGTAACGAAGTTTTTGAAGTATAGGAACTCACTTAAATTGTGACTCTAATTAGCACCTACAAGGAGATTCTTAGTCATCCAGTTACGTAGGATTTGAAGCCGAAGTAATCCCTCAAATCGTGGCTCTAATTAGCACTTACAAAGGATTTGAAGTTTAGGGACTCCCTCAAATCGTGGCTCCAATTAGCAATTATAAGGAGCTTCATACTAACCGAGTTATGAAGGATTTGAAGCCTAGGAACTCCCTTAAATCATGGGTCTAATTAAAACTTATAATGAGCGTCATACTCATCGAATTACGAAGGATTTGAAGCCTAAGAACACCTTCAAATTGTGGCTCTAATTAACACATATAAGGAGTTTCATACTTACCGAGTTACTTATAAAGTATTTGAAGACTAGGAACTCCCACAAATCGTGGTTCTAATTAGAACGAAGGATTTGAAGGCTAGGAAGTCCCTCAAATCGTGGCTCTAATTAGAACTTATAAGGAGCTTTGAATTTGAATTACAAAGGATTTGAAGCCTAGGACCTCCCTCAAATTGTGGCTCTAATTAGCACTTATAAGGAGCGTCATACTCATTGAGTTACATAGAATTTGAAGCCTAGGTCTTTCCTCAAATCGGGCTCTAATTAGCACTTATAAGGAGCATCATACTCACTGAGTTACAAAGTATTTGAAGCTTACGAATTCTCTCAAATCGTTGCTTTAATTAACAATTATAAGGAGCTTCATACTAGTCGCGTTATGAAGGATTTGAAGCCCAAGAACACCCTCAGAGCTAAGCTCTAATTAGCACTTATGAGGAGCTTTATACTCACCGAGTTACGAATGATTTGAATCCTAGGAACACCCTTAAATTGTGGCTCTAAATGGCACTTATGATGAGCTTTATGCACACCAAGTTATGTAGGATTTGAAGCCCAAGAACTCCCTCAAAGCTTGGCTCTAATTAGTACTTATAAGGAGTTTCATACACATAGAGTTACGAATGATTTGAAGCCTAGGAACTCCCACAAATCGTGGCTCTAATTAGCACTTATAAGCAGCTTCATACTCACTGCGTTATGTATTATTTGAAGCCTAGGAACTCCCTCAAATCGTAGCTCTAATTAGCACTTAAAAGGTGCTTCTTACTCAACGAGTTTCGGAGGATGTGAATTCAAGAAAATCTCCCAAATCGCGACTCTAATTAGGATTTGTAACGAGTTTCGTACTCACCAAGTTACGGAGGATTTAGAGCCTAGGAACTCCCTCAAATCCTGACTCTAATTGGCACTTAGATGGAGCTTCGTACTCGCCTTTGAAGCCTATGAACTCCCTCAAAGCTTGACTATAATGAGCACTTACAAGGAGCTTCATACTCATAAAGTTATGAAGGATTTGAAGCCTAAGAACTCCCTCAAATCGTGACTCTATTTAACATTTACAAGGAGCTTCATTCTCACCAAGTTACGAAGGATTTGAGGCCTAGGACCTCACTCAAATTGTGGCTCTAATTAACTTTTTCAATGAGCTTCATACTTACCGAGTTACTTATAAAGTATTTGAAGACTAGGAACTCCTACAAATCGTGGCTCTAATTAGAACGTAGGATTTGAGGCCGAGGAAGTCCCTCAAATCGTATCTCCAATTAAAACTTATAAGAAGCTTTATACTAGCCGAGTTACGAAGGATTTGAAGCCTAGGAACTCCCGCAAATTGTGGCTATAATTAGCACTTAGAAGAAGCTTCATACTCATTGAGTTACGAAGTTTTTGAAGTCTAGGAACTCCCTCAAATCGTGACTCTAATTAGTACTTACAAGGAGCTTCATAGTCATCGAGTTACGGAGGATTTGAAGCCTAGGAAATCCCTCAAATCGTGCTCTAAATAGCAATTACAAAGGATTTGAAGCATAGAGACTCCCTCAAATCGTGGCTATATTTAGCATTTACAAGGAGCTTCATTCTCACCAAGTTACGAAGGATTTGAGGTCTAGGAACTCACTTAAATTTTGGCTCTAATTAACACTTTCAAGGAGCTTCATATTTATCGAGTTACTTATAAAGTATTTGAAGACTAGGAACTCCCACAAATCGTGGCTCTAATTAGAACGTAGGATTTGAAGCCGAGGAAGTCCCTCAAATCGTGGCTCTCATTAAAACTTATAAGGAGCTTTATACGAGCCGAGTTACGAAGGATTTGAAGCCTAGGAACTCCCACAAATTGTGGCTACAATTAGCACTTACAAGGAGCTTCATACTCATTGAGTTACGAAGTTTTTGAAGTCTAGAAACTCCCTCAAATCGTGACTCTAATTAACACTTACAAGGAGCTTCATAGTCATCGAGTTATGTAGGATTTGAAGACTATGAAATCCCTTAAATCGTGTTCTAATTAGCACTTACAAAGGATTTGAGGCATAAGGACTCCCTCAAATCGTGGCTCCAATTAGAAATTATAAAGAACTTCATACTCACCGAGTTATAAAAGATTTGAAGCCTAGGAACTCCCTTAAATCGTGGGTCTAATTAGCACTTATAAGGAGCGTCATACTCACCAAATTATGAAAGATTTGAAGCCTAAGGACACCTTCAAATTGTGGCTCTAATGAACACATACAAGGAGCTTCATACCCACCGAGTTATGAAGGATTTGAAGCTTAGGAACTCCCTCAAATCGTGGCTCTATTTAGTATTTACAAGGAGTTTCATTTCACTGAGTTACAAAGGATTTGAGGCCTAGGACCTCACTCAAATCATGGCTCTAATTAACACTTTCAAGGAGCTTCATACTTACCGAGTTACTTATAAAGTATTTGAAGACTAGGAACTCCCACAAATCGTGGCTCTAATTAGCACGTAAGATTTGAAGCCTTGGAAGTCCCTCCAATCGTGGCTCTAATTATAACTTATAAGGAGCTTTATACTATTCGAATTACAAAGGATTTGAAGCCTAGGAACTCCTTTAAATTGTCACTCTAATTAGCACTTATAAGGAGCGTCATACTCATTGAGTTACGTAAAATTTGAAGCCTAGGAACTTCCTCAAATTGTGGCTCTAATTAACACATACAAGGAGTTTCATACCCACCGAGTTACGAAGGATTTGAAGCCTAGGAACTCCCTTAAATCGTGGGTCTAATTAACACTTATAAGGAGCGTCATACGCACCGAATTACGAAGGATTTGAAGCCTAAGAACACCTTCAAATTGTGGCTCTAATTAACACATACAAGGAGCTGCATACCCACCGAGTTACGAAGGATTTGAAACTTAGGAACTCTCTTAAATCGTGGCTCTATTTAGCATTTACAAGGAGTTTCATTCTCACCGAGTTACGAAGGATTTGAGGTCTCGGAACTCACTCAAATCGTGGCTGTAATTAGAATGTAGGATTTGAAGCCTAGGAAGTCCCTCAAATCGTGGCTCTAATTAGAACTTATAAGGAGCTTCATACTTTTTGAATTTCAAAGGATTTGAAGCCTAGGAACTCCCTCAAATTTTGGCTCTAATTAGCACTTATAAGGAGCGTCATACTCATTGAGTTACGTAGAATTTGAAGCCTAGGAACTTCCTCAAATTAGGCTCTAATTAGCACTCATAAAGAGCATCATACTCACTAAGTTACAAAGTATTTGAAGCCTATGAACTCCCTCAAATCATTGCTTTAATTAGCAATTATAAGGAGGTTCATACTAGTCTCGTTATGAAGGATTTGAAGCCCAAGAACACCCTCAGAGCTTGGCTCTAATTAGCACTTATGAGGAGCTTTATACCCACCCAGTTATGAATGATTTGAATCCTAGGAACTCCCTTAAATTATGGCTCTAAATGGCACTTATGATGAGCTTTATGCACACCGATTTATGTAGGATTTGAAGCCCAAGAACTCCCTCAAAGCTTGACTCTAATTAGTATTTATAAGGAGTTTCATACCCACAAAGTTATGAAGGATTTGAAGCCTAGGAACTCTCACAAATCGTGGCTCTAATTAGTACTTATAAGTAGCTTCATACTCACTGCGTTATGTAGTATTTGAAACTTAGGAACTCCCTCAAATCGTAGCTCTAATTAGCAGTTAGAAGGTGCTTCTTACTCAACGAGTTTCGAATGATGTGAATTCAAGAAAATCTCTCAAATCGCGACTCTAATTAGGATTTATAAGGAGCTTCGTACTCACCAAGTGACGAAGGAGTTAAAGCCTAGGAACTCCCTCAAATCCTGGCTCTAATTACCACTTAGATGGAGCTTCAGACTCGCCAAGTTACGAAAGATTTGAAGCCTAGGAACTCCCTCAAAGCTTGGCTGTAATTAGCACTTACAAGGAGCTTCATACTCAGAAAGTTATGAAGGATTCGAAGCCTAAGAACTCCCTCAAATAGTGGCTCTATTTAGCATTTACAAGGAGCTTCATTCTCACCAAGTTACGGAGGATTTGAGGCCTAGGAACTCACTCAAATCGTGGCTCTAACTAACATTTTCAAGGAGCTTCATACTTACCGAGTTACTTATAAAGTATTTGAAGACTAGGAACTCCCACAAATCGTGGCTCTAATTCGAATGTAGGATTTGAAGTCGAGGAAGTCCCTCAAATCGTGGTTCTAATTAAAACTTATAAGGAGCTTTATACTAGTCAAGTTACGAAGGATTTGAAGCCCAGGAACTTCCGCAAATTGTGGCTATAATTAGCATTTACAAGGAGTTTCATACTCATTGAGTTACAAAGTTTTTGAAGTCTAGGAACTCCCTCAAATTGTGACTCTAATTAGCACTTACAAGGAGCTTCATAGTCATCGAGTTACGTAGGATTTGAAGCCTAGGAAATCCCTCAAATCGTGTTCTAATTAGCACTTACAAAGGATTTGAAGCTTAGGGACTCCCTCAAATTGTGGCTCAATTAGCAATTATAAGGAGCATCATACTCATCGAATTAAAAAAGATTTTAAGCCTAAGAACACCTTCAAATTGTGGCTCTAATTAACACATACAAGAAGCTTCATACCCACCGAGTTATGCAGGATTTTAAGCTTAGGAACTCCCTCAAATCGTGGCTCTATTTAGCATTTACAAGGAGTTTCATTCTCACCGAGTTACGAAGGATTTGAGGCCTAGGAACTCACTCAAATCATGGCTCTAATTAACACTTTCAAGGAGCTTCATACTTGCCGAGTTACTTATAAAGTATTTGAAGACTAGGAACTCTCACAAATCGTGGATCTAATTAGAATGTAGGATTTGAAGCCGAGGAAGTCCCTCAAATCGTGGCTCTAATTAAAACTTATAAGGAGTTTTATACTAGCCGAGTTACGAAGGATTTGAAGCCTAGGAACTCCCGCAAATTGTGGCTATAATTAGCACTTACAAGGAGCTTCATAGTCATCGAGTTACGAAGGATTTGAAGCTTAGGAACTCCCTCAAATAGTGGCTCTATTTAGCATTTACAAGGAGTTTCATTATGACCGAGTTACGAAGGATTTGAGGCCTAGGAACTCACTCAAATCTTGGCTCTAATTAACACTTTCAAGGAGCTTCATACTTACCGAGTTACCTATAAAGTATTTGAATACTAGGAACACTAACAAATGGTGGCTCTAATTAGAACGTAGGATTTGAAGCCGAGGAAGTCCCTCAAATCGTGGATCTAATTAAAACTTATAAGGAGCTTTATACTAGCCGAGGCATGAAGGATTTGAAGCCTAGGAACTCCCGCAAATTATGGCTATAATTAGCACTTACAAGGAGCTTCATACTCATTGAGTTACGAAGTTTTTGAAGTCTAGGAACTCTCTTAAATCGTGACTCTAATTAGCACTTACAAAGAGCTTCATACTCATTGAGTTACGAAGTTTTTGAAGTCTAGGAACTCTCTCAAATCGTGACTCTAATTAGCACTTTCAAGGAGCTTCATAGTCACCGAGTTACGTAGGATTTGATGCCTAGGAAATCCCTCAAATCGTGCTCTAATTAGCACTTACAAAGGATTTGAAGCTTAGGAAGTCCCTCAAATCGTGGCTCTAATTAAAACTTATAAGGAGTTTTATACTAGCCGAGTTACGAAGGATTTGAAGCCTAGGAACTCCCTTAAATCGTGGGTCTATTTAGCACTTATAAGGAGCGTCATACTCACCGAATTACGAAAGATTTGAAGCCTAAGAACACCTTCAAATTGTGGCTCTAATTAACACATACAAGGAGCTTCATACCCGCCGAGTTACGAAGGATTTGAAGCTTAGGAACTCCTTCAAATCGTGGCTATATTTAGCATTTACAAGGAGTTTTATTTCATCGAGTTACGAAGGATTTGAGGCCTAGGAGCTCACTCAAATCGTGGCTCTAATTAACACTTTCAAGGAGCTTCATACTTACCGAGTTACTTATAAAGTATTTGAAGCCTAGAAACTTCCTCAAATCGTGGCTCTAATTTGCATTTATGAGGAGCATCATACTCCTTGAGTTACAAAGTATTTGAAGACTAGGAACTCCCACAAATTGTGGCTTTAATTAGCACGTAGGATTTGAAGCCTTGGAAGTCCCTCCAATCGTGGCTCTAATTATAACTTATAAGGAGCTTTATACTATTCCAATTACAAAGGATTTGAAGCCTATGAACTCCCTCAAATTGTGTCCCTAATTAGCACTTATAAGGAGCGTCATACTCATTGAGTTACGTAGAATTTGAATTCTAGGAACTTCCTCAAATCGTGGCTCTAATTTTCATTTATAAGGAGCATCATACTCACTGAGTTACAAAGTATTTGAAGCCTACGAACTCCCTCAAATCGTTGCTTTAATTACCAATTATAAGGAGCTTCATACTAGTCGAGTTATGAAGGATTTGAATCCCAATATCACCCTCAAGGCTTGGCTCTAATTAGTACTTATAAGGAGTTCATACCCACAGAGTTACGAAGGATTTGAAACCTAGGAACTCCCACAAATCGTGGCTCTAATTAGCACTTATAAGTAGCTTCATACTCACCACGTTATGTAGTATTTGAAGCCTAGGAACTCCCTCAAATCGTAGCTCTAATTAGCACTTAGAAGGTGTTTCTTACTCGACGAGTTTTGGAGGATGTGAATTCAAGAAAATCTCTCAAATCACGGCTCTAATTAGGATTTATAAGGAGCTTCGTACTCACCAAGTTACGAAGTATTTGAAGCCTAGGAACTCCCACAAATCGTGCCTCGAATTAGCACTTATAAGGATCTTCACACTCGCTAAGCTACGAAAGATTTGAAACCTAGGAACTCTCTCAAATCTTGGTTCTAATTAGCACTAAAAAGAGCTTCATACCCTCCGAGATAGAAAGGATTTGAGGCCTATGGACTCCTCAAATCTTGACCCTATTTAGCACTTATAAGGAGCTTTATACTGACTGAGTTATGTAGGATTTGAAATCTAGGAACTCCCTCAAATCGTGGCTCTAATTAACACTTACAATGAGCTTCAAAGTCACCGAGTTACAAAGGATTTAAACCCTAGGTACTCCCTGAAAACATGGCTCTAATTGGCACTTATAAGGAGTTTCATAGTCACCGGGTTACGATGGAATTGAAGCCTACGAACTCCCTTAAATCGTGGCTCTAATTAACATTTATAAGGAGTATGAGACTCACCGAGTTACGAGGGATTTGAAGTCTAGGAACTCCCACAAATTGTGGCATAATTAGCACTTAGAAGGAACCTTATACTCATTGAGTTACGAAGTTTTTGAAGCATAGGAACTCACTCAAATCGTGACTCTAATTAGCACTTACAAGGAGCTTCATAGGAAATCCCTCAAATCGTGGCTCTAATTCGCACTTACAAAGGATTTTAAGCTTATGGACTCCCTCAAATCGTGGCTCCAATTAGCAATTATAAGGAGATTCATACTCACCGAGTTATGAAGGATTTGAAACCTGGGAACTCCCTTAAATCGTGGTTCTAATTAACACTTATAAAGAGCGTCATACTCACTGAATTACGAAGGATTTGAAGCCTAAGAACACTTACAAATTGTAGCTCTAATTAACACATACAAGGAGTTTCATACCCACCGAGTTACGAAGAATTTGAAACCTAGGAAATCACTTAAATCGTGGGTCTAATTAACACTTATAAGGAGCGTCATACTCACCGAATTATGAAGGATTTGAAGCCTAAGAACACCTTCAAATTGTGGATCTAATTAACACATACAAGGAACTTCATACCCACCGAGTTACGAAGGATTTGAACCTTAGGAACTCCCTCAAATCGTGGCTCTATTTAGCATTTACAAGGAGTTTCATTCTCACCGAGTTACGAAGGATTTGAGGTCTCGGAACTCACTCAAATCGTGGCTCTAATTAACACTTTCAAAGAGCTTCATACTTATCGAGTTACGAAAGATTTGAAGCCTAGGAACTCCCTCAAAGCTTGGATGTAATTAGCACTTACAAGGAGCTTCATACTCAAAAAGTTATGAAGGATTCGAAGCCTAAGAACTCCCTCAAATCGTGGCTCTATTTAGCATTTACAAGGAGCTTCATTCTCACCAAGTTACGAAGGATTTGAGGCCTAGGAACTCACTCAAATCATGGCTCTAATTAACATTTTCAAGGATCTTCATACTTACCGAGTTACTTATAAAGTATTTGAAGACTAAGAACTCCCACAAATCGTGGCTCTAATTAGAACGTAGGATTTGAAGCCGAGGAAGTTCCTCAAATCGTGGCTCTAATTAAAACTTATAAGGAGCTTTATACTAGCCGAGTTACGAAGGATTTGAAAGCCAGGAACTCCCAAAAATTGTAGTTAAAATTGGCACTTACAAGGAGCTTCATACTCATTGAGTTACGAAGTTTTTGAAGTCTACAAACTCCCTTAAATCGTGACTCTAATTAGCACTTACAAGGAGCTTCATAGTCATCGAGTTACGTAGGATTTGAAGCCTAAGAAATCTCTCAAATCGTGCTCTAATTAGCTCTTACAAAGGATTTGAAGTTTAGGGACTCCCTCAAATTGTGGCTCCAATTAGCAATTATAAGGAGCTTAAATCGTGGGTCTAATTAGCACTTATGAGGAGCGTCACCGAGTTACGAAGGATTTGAGGCCTAGGACCTCACTCAAATCATGGCTCTAATTAACACTTTCAAGGAGCTTCATACTTACCGAGTTACTTATAAAGTATTTGAAGCCTAAAAAACTTCCTCAAATCGTGGCTCTAATTTGCATTTATAAGGAGCATCATACTCCCTGAGTTACAAAGTATTTGAAGCCTATGACTCCCTCAAATCATTGCTTTAATTAGCAATTATAAGGAGCTTCATACTAGTCGAGTTATGAAGGATTTGAAGCCCAAGATCACCCTCAGAGCTTGGCTCTAATTAGCACTTATGAGGAGCTTTATACTCACCGAGTTACGAATGATTTGAATCCTAG
>JAUMHB010103274.1:0-10061 GCA_032359685.1 Pittosporum tobira
CGAAATTTCGACGTACACGGATACCATAATATCAGATTGGGGAGAACGTTGATTTGACCCCATAAGCGGGATCACCATCCCATAGCATGTTGCCGCCAGAAACAGAATCCCATATTTCTTCTAAAGAATCTCCTAATTGTTTCAGAGCAATTAGAAAGAACTCAAATAATTTTTGATCCGTATGTGAAATGATATAATTGCTGCTAATTTTTTTGTCTTCTAATATTTACGCACTAAAAATTATAATACATATATATCATAAATAATAGCGCGTACGCACTGTAAATAATAGTGCATAGCAATTAGAGTGATTGTGAATGAGAGAAAAGATGAATGGACAACGCGTGAAGGCTAATTGAAAAAGAGTGAAATTGAAGTGAAAAAATAAATAATTGAAAAAGAGTGAAATTGAAGTGAAAAAATAAAATGGACCGTACAATCACTCTTTGAAGGAAACCCAATGGCTATACGCTATTATTTATAACGTGTACTCACTATTATTCATAATACGTATGTACTATAATTTTTAACATTTAGTTTAATAATTTTTAGCACATAGCTCATTATCTTAATTAATTTTACACCATTGAATTTAAAACGAATGGTTACGAGACTAAATAACCAATCTTGACTATAAATCATGACCCTAGAGAGAGAGAGAGAGAGAGCAAATACTTACATGAGCAAAAGTGTTTTAACCATTGTACCTTCTAATACCAATTTGCTAAATACATCTCTTTGTAATCATGTCCCATTTCTTTATATATATATATATATATGTAGGGAATCAAAAGTTGATGCTCCACTGAAGGAATTAACGAAGAGAACAAAACAAAGAGTGGTTTCTTTCATTCAGGCCTTTGGCCAAAACCACTTCATTCACTCATTTCAATAAGCCGATGTTCTTATCTTCTATTTTTCCCCTTCTACATATATTTGCAAGTTCTCTACAATTTAGACTTTCAATTTTTGAAAGCCCCGTCCCAATAATTCCCTCCCAATATTTTTTTTTAATAATTTTTTTGGGTTAGGAAAGGAAATTCTACCCTAATGCACGTGGAACTCGTTCCACCTATTCCAACACTAAGCAAACCTAGAAGGGTTAAAAAATAAAAATAAAAAGCCGGGGGACTATATATAACAGCCTATAATTTACAGAAATACCCTTTGTAGAATTCTTGGAAGAATCAATGCCGCTGTTTCAAAAGACACTAAAACCATGATCCATGTTACCATAGCCAGTGCACAGACCGCCACCCTCATTCTCATTGCTGAAGAGGGTTTGGTCTGAACAATCGAGTGTAGCTCCACATGCTTTGTTATATGATTGGCACGCTGAGTGACACACCCTTAGCCTGTTATCACCATCCTTGTCGCACTTTTGAATAGAAATCTGTTTTCAAGCAGACTATGCCATTAGTAAATTGTAGCGCAAGCATATACCCCATTCCAGAACAATATTCCCATCTGGACATTTTGCAAATTTTAAAAATATATTTTCCTTCCAGATTTACCCGCTAAAATAATAACTGGATAGTTTAGTAGCAGCGGCATGATAATGAATTTGCAGTACCAAACTCTAAGACATTACGTAATTGTGAACTACAACCACTGAAAGGGTGACTCCTATTGTGGGGGAATAAAAATTTACAATTGGGACCTCCTTTTCCGGGACAAAAAGATCTGGGTGCACATAGGCCAGTCTTTCAGCCCAGGGAGAAAGAAGCAAGGAACGAAAATCAACAAGTAGTGATAATGATTAGAGCCATTTTTCACTGCAAAGAGAATAAGATAAAAAGTATCTTACCCAGCAGGCTAGCCGCCTAGCAGCTCCATCACAGTCTCCACCTCGGAAAAAGTTAAAAATCTTCCGAGGACCACCAGGGAATAATCGGTGGTAGTTGGGCTTGACAACTACTTCTTCTAGTTGCTGCAATATACTCGATTCACTAGGTGCACAATGTTGCACAGATGCATCTTTACCTAGCACATCTTTGCAAATTAAGAGACTTGAAGAGATCGTGGAGCTATTTCGGCATGTATAGCCAGCATAGTCAGAACAACGAAACTCGCAGACTCCATTATCACAGACGCCTCCATGAAGACTGCATTGTTCATCACAAACAGCTACATACCATTTGAAAATTTTATAAATATTAGGAAAATATTGTCCTTCCATATTTACCCCCAAGCATAATGAGTGGTTAGTTAGTTTAGTAGTGATGGCATTCTAATGAAGTTGTGATAGTACACTTGAGGACATCTTCGTAGTTTTAAGCTACATTAATAAAAATGGGAGTTTTACTATGGAACCAAAAAACAAAATTTGACCTAGGACTGTTTTTGGAATTGAGGGAGTATAAAATTACCAGTAGAGCAGTCAACACCAGTGCGCCCATTTTCACACTCACAGACCCCATCTTGAAGACACTTGCCGTGTCCATTACAATTGCTAGGGCAGGAGCCTGAAAATAATATTTCCATAAGAATCTCAATATAACTAAAACAATAAGGGCTGAGTAGAGTGCGGGGGTGCGAGCAAGATCTTTGGAGCTTACGTTTGCTACAATCATGACCGCTAAACCCGAGAAAGCAGTGACATGTCCCATCAACACAGTCACCATTGAAATGACAAGAATTGGGACATTGCCCCACAACAGGAACAACGGGGTCTGTGCTACAGAGTTCATGATAAGCTGGACACATTAGCTCACCTGTTTAAGAGAAGAGAAGGCGGAAGGGGGGGGGAGGGGGAGTGTCATGTTCAGAGACCTTGAGGATGCATGAATACAAAGACAGGTTACGAACGAGGTCAAGAAGAAGATAATAATTACCATTAAAGCCAGAAAACTGAAGGTATCCACCTGCTTCTGGGCATACTTTCCAAAGGCCGTCCACAGCAACCTAAAACGAGCACATTCACATATTCTTGTTCAATTCACATGGTGCACCCACCCCCAAAAAAAATAAAAAATAAAAGCGCACGCAGACAGAGCTTACCTCTAATGAGTTGTTTATACACCTGTGCTGATAACAACCATTTCCTTGGGCAGCAGAACCCCTTACAAACCCAGTACGTACTAATGATGAGGCCATACACCTAATACACATCGATAAACATAAGGCAAAATTGACTTGATATCTAAAAAAAAATAAAATAACCTATTTACTCAACGAGCTACTCTTAAAGCCAATCTAACCTCGAGCTACTCCCACGCACTTCACCCAACATTCTATCAGGTGGTCGCGCACTTTTAATGTCTGTACATGAACCGTCAGAATATGCTACAAAATAAGTGCAATAATCAGCCAAAGATGACTGACCACCTGCAATGACAAAGTATACAAGCAAACAGTCAGTTAAACTTCTTGCGAAAAAATAAATAAATAAGAAAATAGATGATTACCGTATATTCACACAACACATGTAATAAAACATAAGCCTCTACCTAAGTTTCTGATTACAACCTAAATGGAATGCTCGACGAACTACAAATGACTATTAAATCTATGTAACTGTACAATCATGGGATCAATAAATGAAAATGTTGACCAAAAAAGAAGACTGCACAGACTGATATAGAAACATATAACAGAAAGCAAAACAGGAAGATGCAAACTTAAGAACAAACCTTTGTTAGCTTGTGGAAAGTAACGAGCCCACTGAGGAAGGTCCCCACTATAATATACAACTGGACAGTAACCCTCGGCTTCCCGATTATATGTACACCCAGATGATTGTGTCGTATTGCAATGATATGCTCCCTTCCACAGGTTGCAAGCGGAGGTAACAAAGTCAGTTCCTTGGTTGCGGCCCCAGTCAAGGCGATCAGCCATATCATAATTAGCTTGGTACCACCCGCTATCTTCTAGCAAAGCCAGTGTCATTTTTGAAACAACCGACCTTGTATCCACAGATCCCGTCATAATCTCATTCATCAGAAGCCTTTTCTCCCAGTGGGATCCTTTACCAAATTATGAAACTTCAAAATCTAAGCCAAATATTATAAACATATACATACACACGCGTGCGCTGGAATCATGTTGGCTAAACTGATAATAGTAAGTATCGGTTTGGAAAAAGAGAAAACAAAGGATAAACAACCTGATGTACCGCGGCCTCCACCATCTTCTAACTCTAACCCAGTGAAATTCTCAGAGAATGCCTGCAATGAACAGCTTGTTTAATTCTTTCTTTTCTTTTTTAGTAGAACTTTCTAGAAATGGACAGTTCTCACAAAAGTGAACCAACAAATTTAGAAGTAATGAAATACCCCATAATGATAACGCGAATGCATGACAACTCGAGGAAGCACCACACGTGTTACCATCCGTCCAAGCTTCTCATCCATCGCTTGTTCAGTAACCTGCAAGTAAAACAAACAAGTTAAGCTGAGGTCAAAATCTGAAAGTAAATGATCACAAAAGGCGTGCATATGAATTCTAATGATAGGACGAAAGCAGCATGACCATACAAAATTGGAGAGACCTCAATTCTTAATCATATGCAGAGGGAAATAAGCTGTTGGTCTAGAGTGACCAGACCACAGAAAATACGAAAACTGGCAATTTTTCAGTTTCCTATCTTTTATGACCAGTCTTTTAGAAGAACCTAAGACATGATTAGACATTTTCCAATTTTAAGTGACATAACTGGAAAGCCCGAGAAAGTGATAAAGCTGATATTATTATCTACAAACTTTGGATCAAACTCAAACAAATAGATCAGGGTCATGCTAGAATAAAAGGAGTATGTCTACTCAAAGCCATATCAAGGCACAACAATAATCATTAAGAAGGGATTTAAGCAGCCATAACAGAAAGTGCACAATTAAACAAGATATTTGGAATTACTTGATTTTCTAAGTCTGCCAATATGAGGTTTATATGTAGACTCGTTAGAATATAGAATAAATTATATTAAATACAATTAACCATCGAAAGATTCCTAACAACTGGATTTACATGTTAGATCATGGGTGCAGAGTAACATGATTCATATAAATTGGCAGGTCAAATTTTAGTGAAGAATCATTATTCATGGGTTAAATGTACATCACTGATGAAGAGATCAGATCTTGTATAACAAAGTAAACTAAAACAGAATCACACAGTTTTCGACGCAATAATTTAGCAGGAAGCAAATCATAATCCAATTCCACAGTAGTATCTACCTGATTACGTCGCCTTTTCCTCTCATCCCTAAAGTGCGCGAAGGCATGTGGATCAAATCCAAGAACGTGCATCACCTGGGAAGAGGTCCAGAATTTTTTAATCAAAGTCAAGATAGAAAATTACACTGTATACCCAAATTCTAAATCCAACTCACTTCATGTATGAGCGTAGCTGAAAGTAAGGTTTCTGCTTCAGCAGTCAAGTGGCGAGGAGCAACATTCACATGTCCTGCAAACAGAATGTCCCATTAAAAGATTAGACCTTTTACTTTTAGAAAAACGATAGGATTTAGAGGTGCTTCACAACAAGCATTCTCCATGGAGATGATTGTACCAGCAATAGCACGACCCCACTGATCACGCTCGCAGGCCACTGCCCATGCTAGTGTGTTGCCGGTTGTAGGTCTAGTAGTCACCAAAAGCACTAAGTCGGCATCAACAACACCCTCTGCAGAATAAATACACAATTACAATGAGTGGTCACATTTTAAGTATGGCAAAAAAAATTAATTTAAAAATAAAATTATAAAAAAACAAAATTATAAAAATAAAAAAAAACGAAAACAAAACACGGTGGAATATTAGTTGAAGCAGCTGTAATACCTTCAACATACTCCCGTGGAAGCTGTACGCCCCCATCTTGTCCACATGCAGAGTATCCACTTAACTGCAAGTTCCCTTTCACACGTTCAACAGCTAAGGCTCTTCTGAACCAGTCTGCTGTCTGCCCTAGAGCCTGTATTAAGTTGGTGCAACTAGTTAGAGTTTATCTACCAGAGACGCTTATAAAAACCATCAAAGCTTTCATCTTTAAAAATACATAGCAATTATTAAAAAGCTTCCAGTAACGTATAGCTGAAAGAGCTTATTTCGCATGTGTCACATGGCTCCACATACTAATAATCTGCATCAGATCGGTCAGTTATGTAGCTTTCAGCTCTTTTTAATACATAAATACCACAAAGGAATGAGAATAACAAACTAGTTACTATACCTTACGAAGACGATGCTTTTTGTCTTCCCCAGCTATATCATCCAAAGTGCAGTTATACCAGCAGTCACCCGAGATTGGAGGATCACCATGAGGATTACAAGAAGGCGTGTCAGAATGAGAAGTCAAGGGAGGCTCTCCAAGCTTCACAATGTCACCAACATTTCGACAATCTCTATCAGGCGAGTGACCAACAGCATCATAATTTAGATAAATTCTAATAGGCTGCTTGGCATCCTCTTGCTGCCCCATAAATGTGGAAGCTTCAAGCAATGCCCTTCCCCTCCTATGAATGGTTTTTGAGGCATCAGGCTCCTTATAAACCTGTGGGGTAACAGAATACACCTTGCGCCCTGGTCTTTTCCTTTGCTCAATAATCTGATCATGAATACATGAATGTGATATAATGCTTTCAGTGCCCTTTTCTGGGCCTTGCCATTGCAACCCGTTCGCTTGAGATATCACATGACCAGCCTCAGAGCACAACAAGATTAATAAAATCTGAAAAGGGTGAGGAAAATGTGTAAGAAGTCGTGTGTATTAGCAGAGAGTCTCCATAAGCATAAACCAGAAGACCCATTACGCTTGAACTCAATATAAGAAATTACTACCTCCATTCAAAAATTAGAGACATACTTCAACTTTTTGAGTCAATTTGTTCAAAATCAATACAAATTTGTCTGATTTTATTACAAATAATTGCAACAACTGTAAACTAACTAAAAATACTGAGCTCCCAGAAAAAACTAAAAGTAGTCATAATTACAATATTCGCTGCTGTCAACACTTGTAAGAATTCATATCAATTTTGAAATTTAGGCTCTAGCAAAATAACTCCAAAAAAGTCCAAATTATATCTCTAAGTTGGAACAAAGGAGTATTACAGTAGATACAATTTTGCCTAAGAAAACACAGGTCTGTAAAGTCTCCTCTACATCCATTAGTCCGTACCAAATCAAGGCAGCAATTTTTGATCCACATAAGGTTAGTGGACAGAGATCAACTAATTAGCTAACCCAAACACCAATCAACCTAATTTCCAGATGACTAACTACAATCCGTTCAAACAAAAGATTTACAGGGAAGTTATCAGCTAAACCAAAACCCTCAAATCAATAAAAACCCAAAAAAGATAAGATTTTTCTCCCTCTCTCTCTCTCTCTCTCTCTCTCTCTCTCTCTCTCTCTCCTGAATTTGCCTCCTCAAGCAACTACCAGTTGCATTTAAATAAAATATAAAAACGGGGAAAGGAAACAGATAGAATAAAAAAGAGAGAGAAATTAGCTAACCAGAATGGAAATTACCATAAATAAAAATTACAGATCTTGAGAATGTGCTAAAAAGGGAAAGATAAAATCTTGGAAAGGTTTGAGTGTCAGTCGTAAGAATCTAGAATTTACCCTTTATTTTCCAACATTTTCTCGTACACCAAAGAGGGTATCTAAAACTCGACCAGCTTATATTCATATACAGACTATGCCCCTAAATTGAAATTGCAAATAACTACAAAGTTACTGAAATAAGGTAGACACTTACCTGGAGAAGAAAAATGGTAAATCTCAGTTTAGTAGTACAAAGAATACATCGATTGCAAAGAATCTTCTTCAACTCCATTAAATAAAATGCAAGAAGACACTAACAACAACAAAATCGATTCCATCAAATCACCGGCAAGTTCCCAATCGGCCAGAAAAATCGGAGTGCTTCCCGCATTATATAAACAGTTATATATACACCTATACAAAGATAAGATTTACAGATACAGAGAAGGAAAGGCTTTATCTCTCTATCAATGAGTAAAGTGAAGCTTTGATTTGTCAAAAGCAGAAAGTGTAGTGAGTTTTATGAGTTAAAATGGGTATTTCTGGTGCTGTGATTGTTATGTGGAAATGAAGTCAAGAACTTATGAGAAATTGGGAGTGCTTGTCCTCGGAATGGAGAGAGATAAAACGCAGTCCACGAAGTCAGAAGAATAATAGGAAAAAAGGTGAAGTGGGTGGCGTTGATGAGTTTCTTGAGTAAAAAATTGGTACAGATTAATTACTCATTTTTTTAAATTTAAAAATTTGTGTCCCAGAAAATTTCCTTAAAAATCATGGCAGCTTGCCAACTTTCGTTTGGTTACTTGCTTACTTACTTTTAAAGTTTTTCCTCTTTTTATTGTTCTTTTTCTTTTATTTTTTTGGCTGGAAACCTCTTACTCTGTTTAATAAAAATTATAATATTTATTTTTTAAAATATTTTATAAAAATTATAAATTTTTTTTAATTTAATAATATAAATTATTTAAATTATTTTTATTTTATCAAATATAGTTCAACACTTCAATTATTATTTCCCTATTTAAAACTATAATATCAATACTATATTCCACCACTCCAATCACTATTCCTCTTTTTAAAATTATAATATTACTACTTCAATCACTGTTTTCCTTTTAAAATTATAACATCAACAAATTTTTTGAGTTCTCCAAAAAGTTAAAATATTGCGATATAAATGGGACGGATGGAGTATTTGTATTTCTTCCACTTCAAATTAATTATTTAATTTACATTAATTAAATAAATATTTTTATATTATTGTTTTGAAAGACTATAAGTGAAATGAATATAAAGATGTAAATAATAATAAATTAAATATAATTTATTACAAGTCAAATTTTTCATAATTTATTAAATATATTTATATATGCTTAAATTTTAATTTTAAAAATTATAATTTTATCACCAAATAAAAATCAAAATTGAATAATTATTTTGTTCATACAATAATATTATTTTTTTTAATGTGCACTCAAAAAAAAATTAGACTTTTATAAAATTTTGAATTTATTACCTTTACTTTATTGGGATTAAGGTAAATATTCATATCCACTATCACTTTTAAACAATCCTTTAGGTTAATTTGTTAAACTCAGATGAGTTATAAATGTGAATAAAAATATATCATGTTTTAAAAAATAATAATACATTCTTGAATTTTATTTTTGTTTCTGATTAATTTTTACACAAGTTAAATGCCTAAAAAATGTTATATTTAAAAAATATGACTCTTCCACTATCTTCGTTACTTTGAAATTGAGGATTTATAATTATGAATATAACTTTAAAAATACAATTAGTGTTTTATCTATTGAATTAAAATATAATTAAAATTTTAACATTAGTCTTTTTAACATATATTGGACAATTACAACTTATAATGACAATTTTAGGTCTCTTTGAATTTGATTTAGCTCACTCTGCGAGTCAAATTTGTACAAAGTCTCATGGTCAAATTTAATAAACGAGTCAAGTTCAAGTTGACGTGTTCTGTAAAATAAATTTTATTTTTATTTTAAAGTTTATTTGAAAATTCTTGAAATTTAAAATTAACAGAATATAAATTTTAATAATACTTAATTTTATAATAATAGTCGTTAGGCACTTCATAACAACACCTTAATAATATAGATTATAATTATAATGGATAAAATTAAAATAATGATATAATTTTAAAATTTAAATTTTTTATAAATTAATCTTGAGAGGCTAAAATATAATATGGAGTAATTGATCAAAGCCGACTTGAGTTTGTATGCTGCTAGTTTATTAAACGAGCCAATTTTAATGTATAATTTTTTACAAAGTATATATATATATATATATATATATATATATATTTAGTGAGTCGTGGTATAGTTACACAATTCTAATAAATACATCAATTTGAAATCAATTAAAATTCGAATCTCACAACAAACGTTATCAAATTCATTCAAGCATTGTTACTCTATTATATTGAAAGATGAGAGATTCTATATTTTTAGAGTATAATTTTTTTCAACAAATATAATAGCATTCTATTATTCTATTCAAATTAAATATTTTTTTTATTTATTATGTCTATCAAAA
>JAUMHB010103285.1:0-10060 GCA_032359685.1 Pittosporum tobira
GGTCAAACGACAAATTGTCAAATAATGACAATTTTGCCCTTTGAGATTTTGTGTGCGTTCATGTCATTTTTAGGGGCCACCAAGAAGCTAAATTTCATTTCGAGAGTGAGCGAGATATTTTGAAAATGACGGTACTAACGTTAGGCTATATTTATTATAAGAATGCACGTGAGTGAGGACAGAAAATCGACGGTCACGATACGCGTTAATTGGAAAACCTAGGAAGCGTATTAAGGCAAGTTATTTATTCTCCGTCTCTATACATAAGATATTGTCCACTTATGTATGCAACTTTATTATTCCCTAAACTATGTATAAGTTATTGTTTCACTTATGCATGCCTGTTATTTCAGCTTTCAATACGTACGATTTAAATTCCAGCATACGTATTGCCATGAATGTACAAAATTAGATTACTTGTAGATTATTTGTATTTATGTTGAAGTCTTGAATGATTATGCATATCTACCATATGTAAGCATGCCCCATTATTGAAATGCTTATTATTTTCACATGACTCATGAGTTTTGGAACTCGAATACTGAACATGAAATTAAAGACCGGTGTACCGGGACCCTACATGGTTAACTCCTGTAGTTATGACGTATACGGCACGAATCATTAAACTTGACTATGTGTCGAGGATGATGAAATGACTTAGTGTTGAAATGACTTAGTGTTGGACAGAAATGTCAAGTAATGTTCAATTATTCAAATATTGTATTGTGAAATGGCGTGGTGTGACATTTACTCGTATATCATGCATGCGTTGATAGGATTCATATTAATTCGTGAATCCAAATATTAAAGTTTTCATAATTCAAAACTATACTGTTTTATCTATTTGACTGGAAGGATCATTTTATTCAAAATAGAATAATTTCTTGCTGAGCATCTTTCGCTCACTCTTGTTGTGTTTTATAAACTCCAGAACTGATCGAGCGAGGCGAAACCTAGAAAAGCAAGGGCAAGGTAGAATATTACTAGGTTGTTACCCGAATTTGTTCTAGCTTGAGGAATTGTAATTTAAACATTGTACGACTTCTGTTCGTATTTACCCTGTTATTGTAAGACTTATACTTTTAATTAAGTTACGTTTCCGCTGTATAATTCATTCGTATGATCGATCCTTGTAAGATATAACAGGGTGAGTTGCCTAATAGGCTACTCAACGTGTTGAGATGATATCTGACGACCAAATTTCCACGAGGATTCAGAGGTTGAAATTTGGGGGTGTCACAAAAATGCCCCTGGGCACAACTTTTCCCAAAAATAACCAAAATGCCCTTGGCCATATCTTTTGTCAAGATGACTAAAATACCCTCAGGTATAACACTTAGTAAAATGACTAAAATGCCCTTGGGCATGATCTTTGTCAAAATAACCAAAATGTCCTTGATCATTATTTCATTATTTTAATTAAAATTTTAAAATGTAACGACGCAGAACGATTCTACTGGACCTCATAAGGGGAATATTTTTATTTTATTAGTTGTTCAAAAAATTTGGGTTCTTACAACGAGTTAATATGAATTCCGCCAACACATGCATGATATATAAGCAAATGTCATATCATGCCATTCAATAATAAATATTTTGAATAATTGAACATTAATTGGTATTTCTGCCCGACACTAAGTAATTTCAACACAAAGTCATTTCGTCATCCTTGACACATAGTCAAGTTCAACGGTTTGTGTCGTATATGTCGCAGTTACAAGAGTTAACCATGTAGGGTCCCAATACACCGGTCTTTAAATTTTATGTTCAATATTCAAGTTCCAATAATCATGAGTCATGTTAAAATAATATACGTTTCAACAATAGGGCATGCTTATACATGGTACATATACATAATCATTTAACATGAACAACAATTAATGTACAAGTAATTTAATTTGTACATTCATGGCGAATACATATACCGAAATTTAAATCATACGTATTAACAGCTGAAATAATGGCATGTATAAGTGAACAATAACTTATACATAGTTTAGGGAATAATAAACTTGTCTTAAATATGCTTCCTACGCTTTCCAATTAACGTGTTTCGAGATCGCCAACTCTCTCTCTTCACTCACGTGCGTTCCTATAATAATAATGACCTAACGTTTGTATCATTGTTTTCAAAATATCTCACTCACTCTCAAAATAAAATTAAGCTTCTTGGGGTCCCTAAAAATGACCTGAATGCACACAAAACTTCAAAGGGCAAAATTGTCATTATTTGATAATTTTTCGTTTAACTTAATCCATCCAATTTATTCCTCATATTTATCCTGGGGTATTATTAACCCTAAAATACTTCATCGGATCCTTGTTCGGATAAAAATAAAAATAATGTTCGTATATAAAAAATAACAAATTGTAACTCGAACCTTTGCGATTCTTTCTTGGACAAGAGATTACCTTCTCCTCCTTAAGGATTCAAAGACCCAATTACAAAAATCTTTGCAATCTTCTGTTAGACACAAAACTACCTTCCCTTCCTCAAGAATCCAAACAATTCAACCTTACAATACTTCTTCTTTGATTACAGAGATTGAATGATGAAAAAGAGTGCTTCTATGCTAAGCAAAATACATCAATAGAAATTTGTGTTCACTTCTTAGATCGAATGATACAAGCTTTTGATAATATTGGTCTAAGATATTTGGAAAGAACTCTCAAAATAGATATATGAAAATGATATATGGAGAGAAGAAATATATAGAGAGAAAAAGTAATATTAGCTCTTGAAAGAATATCTCTATTTGATTCGTTGATTTATTTAGAAATGAAAAGAAAATGGGTTTCTATAGGTTGAATAAATATTTACAACGACCATAAAATCTTTTAATAATGGCCATAAAATCTTTTTATAACGACCATAAAATCTTTCAATAATGGCCATAAAATCTTTTTATAACGGCTATAAAATATTTCAATAATGGCCATAAAATCTTTCAATAACGTCCATAAAATCTTTTCATAACGGCAATAAAATCTTTCAATAACAGCCATAAAATCTTTTAATAACATCCATAAAATCTTTTCATAACGACTATAAAATCTTTTTATAACGGCCATAAAATCTTTTAATAACGGCCATAAAATCTTTTTATAACTACCATAAAATATTTCAATAGGGCCATAAAATCTTTTTTGAAATAAAAATATTTTTCTAAATAAATAAAAATGTTATTTCAAGCTTGCATCTTTTAGACCATAGAAAAATCACTTACATGAAAATTCCTATGAGAGGGACTAGTCCTAATTCTAGTATTCAATCTCCAAGCTCTTCCAAATTCTTGAATCATCTCTTGGAAATAAAATCTTGTTTTCCCGTGATTGCATGTTCTTTGAATTTCTTGTATCGTTGAATTATTCGTGATCATGTGTTATTCTTCATACATATTGCGTTATACATATATTTCCTGAGACGTCTTGCAAATGTATTAGTCTATGCATGTTTGTCATTATCAAAACCAAGATTGATATTGGGATGCCCCAACAGAACTTAGTAAGCCCTTATATATATGTGTTAGAGAGGCTAAATAAGAATATGGAACCTGTGGTATATGGTTTTGATAATCTACCAATTGGTTTAAACTAAACGAACCCATACATGCATGATTCTCGGATTTTAAGCAAAACTCAGAAACTGCGACCTCCATTTAAAAATCGGTATAAAATAATTTATGCTTGCATTATTCACAAAAAAAATTTGTGACTTAGTTAACTTTATAAGGAACATATTTCCAGAAGGTTTCTTGGAAAAATAAGGTCATTTACTATTTTTATAAAATGATAGAAAAACTATGCAAAAACATCTCGGATTTTTGGATAATTCTAGTTTTTGAGTCAACTTTGGAAAATTGTCTAAAATAGCATACAAAGCAAAAGTTGATGAAAATATTTATGCTAAAACTTAGTTTTATCAGTTTATCCAAAATAATTTCTAATGCTGAGATTTTTTGCTATTTTAAAAAAAAAATCTAAAAGTTGACTGCTCAAAAGTACTAGAGTGTCAAATTTTCTACAGAAACTCTCAACTTCAAAAAATTATGACTTCTTCATCTGATGTCAGAATTGAGTTATTTTGGTGTCTATATGAAGAACTAGAAGCATAGTTTATGAAAACATTAATTTTACTGTCATATGATTTTTATAACAAATGTTCCATGCATTTGAATGCTACTGGTGTAGTAAGCCTGAGGGAGTTGTTAATTGATTTAAGTTGTAAGGAAGGTTATAAGGCTTAAGCTCTTATAGTTGGCTAATTTAGAGCGTTTATGATTATAGGAACTGCTTTAGTGATCAAGGAAAGATTAAGGACATTTTGAGTACATTAGCAAGTGCAAGGCAAGTACAATTCTCGACTCTCTTTATTGTGTAATTAGTAATGCTTATTACACATGCATATTTTTAATGATGAATTTGCATGAGTTTCAAAATTTACTTATGCATATAAGAAGGTTAAATGGAACTATTTTTAAATAAAGCTTGAGTATGCTTATTGGAGGTTTACTGGTATAACCGGGACCCCATGGGAGAAATCCTATGGAGCAAACTAAAGTATAAATACTATTTGTGTGCACATTCGCAATAGGTTATTAGTACTTGTTTGGGCTTAACTGAGTGTTAAGACTAAACGGGGAATGGAGGAAAATTGTAAGTTAGTCATACTCATTTAACATGTTTTACTGTTGCATGATTTAGTATATTATCCGCAAGTAAGTTATATTTTGAAACCCATCAATTGTTTATGAATATTAAATGATATGCTCCGTACTGTTAAGAGGTTATACTTGTTGAGCTTTCAATGCTCACCCTTTTATTATGTCAAAATATTTCAGCACAAGTGGATCAAGGAGGTACTTCCAGAGGACCCGAGCAATCGCACATTTAGAAGAACAACACGAAAGGTAGTTTTTGGGAATTTTTGTCTAACCATAAGGGTTACAATATTTTGGATGTATATTAGTTAATTCCCGAAGTCTGATTGTAATAGTTAGTAAACGACCATCCAAAAGATGGATGGATTAATGCACAGTTTCCACTAGTAGATGAGGGGAAGGAAACTGGGGCATCACAATATAACACTTCCTAATGAACCAACATTCAAGGACACAATGTAAGACCAAGAAGTAATAATTCAGTTGAATAATAGTATATAAAAATGAAATGAAAAAGGAAACAAATTTAGTACAACTATTATTTGCCAATTGCAAATATTAAATTTAAAAAGAATAAATAACATAGAAAGTCAACTACACAGAGGCTGAATGGATGAAAGCGAGAAATAACATTTTTACTAGTCTTTGTTCTTTCTTTTATTCTTTCATTTTCCTTCTCTAAATCATGCTCAGAATATTCTCAAATCGTATAAGGAACTGCTACTGAAGCTAAACCATTTTCTAAAAGTGTAAAGAAATAAACTTATGCATGCTGCTAGGCCTAACTAACAAGCTCGATGTAACATTATCACCTACAACTTAGGTGGTTTTGTGAATATTTTGCATACCACCAACTTCTTAAGCACCATCATTAGCACCAACATCTTGGCTTTCACGCTCAGCAGAATCCAAATTAACAGCCAATGAAACCTTACTAGACTTCAACTAGTCCAAACCCTCAAAAGTCACCCATCTACATTTCCTGATCCTAACCTTCACCAAATTTGGACACCCCTTACAAGAGCTTTCATACCATGATTGGACACTAGACAAATCTATATACATAGATTTCTTAATGCCAAGAGAGGGATGGTCGATTAGCCTTGGCCATCTAAAGGATGGATGGATTGACGCAGGTTTCCACTGGCAGAGGAGGGGAATGGAAATCAGGGGGTCACAATATAACACTTCCTAGTAAACCAACATTGAAGGAATAATAGTATATAAAAATGAAATACAAAAAGTAACAAATTTAGTATTACTATTAACTGCCAACGGTAAATATTAACTTTAAAAAACAATAAATAAATAACATAGAGAGTCAACTACACATAGGATGAATGGATGAAAGCGAGCAACAACATTTGTACTATTCTTTGTTCTTTCTTTTATTCTTTCATTTTCATTCTCTAAATCCTGCTCAGAATATTCTCGAATCATATAAGGAGCTGCTACTGAAGCTAGACCATTTTCTGAAAGTGCAAATGGTCTGAAAATAGTGCAAGTGAACACCAATCAAGTTATAGTATAAAAAATACAGATTCCACAAGAACTAATGTTATCAACTATATACCAATTAAGAATATTCTTTTTCTTATCTAAAAATTAAATAAAGGTTTGATTTTTAAAACTAAAACTAATTAAATAACTAATTACTAAGAAAAACTAAATTAGGATTTTATCAAATAAAGAAAATAGTACTAAGATTTTGATTTCACTTATCCATTCATAGTTAAAGCCAATTGATTTACCATGCAAGTTACAGAATTTATCTGTTGTGACAGTAGAATTTTTCAATTTTAGATTGTTACTCTATCTCTAGCAATAGCATCCCTAATTCAATTTATCAGTCCCATAGTCTCCATGTAAAATTTAAATAATTTGACAAGCATTAAGTTCTTTGGAATTTTTCGGATTCATTAACTTAAGTATAATTACTACCGAAACCGCACAGGTCACCTTGAACTATCTCTAGCAAAGTTTAACCTATGGTTATGTTTTACTTTGCACTCACTAATCTTCACCTCTCGGTCCTTCAATTATATGACAAATGATCATCTAAATAGTAGCTAATTATTTAGAAGCATTAAGTCCATAAAACATAACTCGCAACAAATAGTTCCATAAAAAATATGATAAAAACGATAACTTTAATTACTCATTGGCAAGATCCATCTTGGTACAAAAGTATTTAGAACATAATTAAAGTATATAAAACAATAGAAAAGATAGAAAACACCCATTGAGAAGTCGGCAGGGATACGTTGGTGACAGCCTTCAGGTCTCTGCCTCCTTAAGCTCTGGATTTCCCCCTCTTTGTGTATTCTCCAATCTATTGATTTTGGAAATCAGAGCTAAGAGAGGGTTTATATAGCTTCTCATCATGGACTTATCACAAGTTGACTCATATTAGGTTTTCAGTCTTTGGTCCATGTTAAAAACCCTTGGAAAAGCCCAAAATTACGTAGGTTAAAGCTTTCTCGTAAAGTCAACAGAAATCGCGAAAAACCTCATGGGCCTGCTCACACTCATCCAGACGGTCGTAAAGCCACCTTATCGTCAAGCTTACGGCTGTAAGCTTGACCGTGTACTCCCCTGAAGTTTGGTTTTTGATTCCTGCTTCGATTTTGGTAATCCTTATCCATCCGAGATTAGGTCTGCTATATAAGCCTAATAATAATATAAACAATTTAATCCATTAGATTGATGATTTGTTAGCCCAAATAAGGATATATAAGCCCACCTCATGCATTTTTAATAGTAAATCAAGAGAATAATTATAAGAAAATATATAAAAAAAATAAGCACTAATCAAATTCTCCCAGACTTAAACTGTTGCTTGTCCTCAAGCAAACTAATCATGAAAAATAAATTTTAAGAAAATTTGGCCCTTGATTTTTAACATTGAAACCCACCAAAAATTTATGAATTGATAAAACTAGTGAAGAAAATTATCTAAGACTAATAATCCATAATTAATAAACCAATACTTCATCATATACAAACAAAATTTCACACAACTTAAGTACATATATTCATAACAAGTCTAAGTCTTCATAATTCTCCCATGCTCCCTATAATTCAATTTAAAAAGTGTTCATGTGCTCATATGCGGCGTGTATTAACTCAGAGATATTAGAATACCAAGTTAGACTTTTATCTTTAAGCACAGTACTTTATACCTCCGACCAAATGGACGGTTTCTCTTATCCATCGGAATGAATCGTCCCTTTGAATACTAAGATCTCAAAGGAGCACTTTATTTTTTTCTCGTATTTTTTCATAGGCTTTTATCTATAAAGTTGATGGGCATTTTTGCTCTAGTTTCTTTCCAACTTTTTATTTTTATTTTTTATTTTTCTAAATTTTTTCAATATATATATTTTTTTAATTTTGTTTTTTGAATTTTTCTCATGGTCAAGTGTTTCTTCAGTAATCAAAAGTATTCAAAAGTCACCAAGGAAGTCCAAGTACTTTTACTGTATTTTTAATAGCCTTTCTTACAGTATTTTAATATTTTAAAAGTTAACAAGAAGTGATTTGAAATAGCTTTCTAAATCAAATATCGGATAACATGGGATTATCATAATTTCCTAGACCTATCATGGATATAAAGGACCTAATGCAAAACTCGACTCATATAATCCTAAGCATTAATCTTTAAAAGCAGAATACTAGTTCCAAATAATTTTAAAAACAAACTATGTCTAATCATTGTCATTTAGTTAAAAACATGGAATTTCATCTAAGACAACTAATGGGCTTTTGAATATTTTTGAATTTTTGAATTTTCTGATTTATTTTTTTTTAATTTATAAACTAAAAAAACATAAAAATATGGACACACAAAGAAGCATGCAAGTATTCCTTCCCCAAGCTTGAATCATACGTTGTCCCCAATGTAAAGCAAGTAAAGCGTAAATATGGGAGAAAAAGAAACGAACACAATTAAGCTTAAGATGGAGGAGGCCCAAAGTGACCCTAGAAGATATGTCAGTCATACATTTGACGCATCATCGCCATCATTTCATTTTGGTTGGTGTGAAGTTCATTGATTGATGCCTGCAAGTTGGTAATAGTTGGAGTACCATGTCAGTGGCTCGATTGGCTTGGTCCAACACCCGAATCTAACGATACTTGTATGTCATAATAATCCTCCTCAAAAGCCTCCTCCTCATAATCGTCCACATTGTACTTCTAGTTGGTGTAGTCCTGGACAGAAGTACAAGCACTTAGTAGTAGGAGTGTGAAGCTTGATCCTTTAATAGGGACAGCATACCAGTTGCCATTCTCAATGATCATCTTCATGGCTAAGCAGAAATCAAGATCGATCCTTGTACTCCCTGTTGCCTGAACGAGGTCAGTGACCTCATAGCCAAAGTGTAAAGCAATGTGGGTAATCAGACCACCGGAAATAATATCTCTGCTGGGTGTTTTTGCCATTTTTAGCATGTGTCAAATCATGAAAGAGCCGGTGTCTATCGAAAACTACTCCAACATAGCCTATAGAAAGAATAGCTCATCTTGCTGAACCACCCCATCGCCATCTCCGCGACCAAATACAGTATGGGCCATTAAACATTGCATTTATCGAATACATGGATTGTGTATGGATGTGGCCTTCAAATTTTTGTGGGTGTAGTCGTCGGAGGCGATGAAGCTCCAAAAATGAGCAAGAATACAGTCGGCACCTGGTGATCAAGGACCCCTAACCGGAAGTCCATAGATGGTATTGAACTATGCCAAAATATATGTGAGAACCCGAATATTTCGAATGATTTAATAAATAAAATCTTCCTATTGTTATTTCTCTAGTCGAATTATTTTCGCAATCACGTTTTGAAGAACGGAGTTAAAATAGTAATTTAATGCCAAGGGCATTTTGGTCAAATTGATATTTATTGTGCCCGAGGGCATGTTGGTCGTTTTGGACCTGAGAGTTATATAATGGTCGAAATCATAATCCAATTGGAGATCTGGAATCAGTGCGAGAAAAGAGTAGATCGAGTCGCCATTGACTTTTTGACCCGACCGGGCCCACGGTTGACTTTTTCAACCAGGCCTGTAGTTGACTTTTCCGACCGGAGCGTCGTATAGAAAAATGGATAGCGCCGTTGCGATCCCAGCGTGCTAAAATGTAGGGATAGAGTATAATATTGCATTTTTCGGAGTTTGACTTTTCAGCTAGCGGATCGAGACAAGACGAATTTTGAAAATCGGACCTTTGCGCTGGTCCAGCACCTCCCACGGCCTGACCGTGGCTGGGGCCATGGCCGTGGGAGATCCCACGGTCAGACCGTGGCGTGAGCCACGGCCGTGGACGGTGTCCGACAGATTTTTTTTCCTCTTTTGTCCGAATATGCCTTTTTGACTCCGGGGTCATCGTTCGGACCGTTTCA
>JAUMHB010103296.1:0-10060 GCA_032359685.1 Pittosporum tobira
TACTAATTTGGTTGGTTCCGGTAAAATTGATTATAATTTCTTTTCAAAATTTAATTAATTTAAAATTAATTTAAAATTTTTTTATAGATGAAGTATAACAATATTATTAACATACTTTAAAAAGTTAGTCAATAACTATTTTTTTTAACTCAAAAAAAATTAATTAATAAATAAATTATAATCTATTATGAAATAAGTTGTGTTAAGCCTTAAAACCTCCTTAGTGTACTATATAAATAATAAAGAATTAATGATTTATAATATGTTTCAAAATTAAAAATATACTATTATTTATTTAAAAATACTCCATAAAATAACATAAACTTCTTAATATGTCACATATTCCAATAATTAAATATCATTATGATACTATTATTGATTTTTTATTTTATTTTCATAAATAATAATATCTATGTACTTGTATATTATAAAAGGGAGGGGACTTAAAACCATTATCTTTTGGTGAAGTGTCATGTCCACTATTTTCATTCATCCTCCATAACAAATTTATATTTTTACAATAAATTACTCCAAATTTTAAAATACTTTAAATATTTTTATTCTTTTTGTTTTTAAACCTCACACACAGAACTTGTCAAAAAAAAAAAATTTAAAAAATAATTACACAAACGTCTGTGTCAAGTGGAGTGGTTTACTTATTGGTAGATGTAATTAAAACTCTTGGGTAAAGACTCGGAAAAATAAATAAAAAACTAAAGGTAGGTAATACATCCGGTGAGGGGTGAGGACATATATGGAAGGGAAAAAGAAAAGAAAAAGTTTGATACTAATATAGTGGGTCTGTTTGTTTTAATTTATTGAAATTAATTATATTTTATTTTTAAAAATTAATTATTTTAAAATTAATTATTTTTATTAATTTAAAAAAATTATAAGTTAAATATAATTTATATTGTCAATTTATTTGAAAAAGTTAATCTATAGGTAATTTATTTTAACTTATAATTCATTTTATATTTTAAATTTTTCTAAAATAAAATGTGTCAAACAGAGCTAATTTAGATTATAGACCAGCAAGGCTTCCCGTGATAACTTAATTGCAAGGTCTAGAAATATCTTGTTGGCTAAGTTGGTAATGCTGATGGTGGCATTTATTTATAACTTTTTCTATATTATATATCGACTGTTATTATTTGAAATAAACAATGTTCTCTCTCTCTCTCTCTCTCTCTCTCTCTCTCTCTATATATATATATATATATATATATATACTCCATCCGTCTCATATCTATTAATTGCAACATTCTATTTTTTAAAAATTTAATAAAATAAATTATTTAAGTTATCATTGCTTTACCAAATATGGTTCACCAATTCAACCATTATTTTTCTATTTAAAACTATAAATATCAAAAATATATCCTACAACTTTAACTACTACTTCACTATTTAAATTATAATATTATTACTTCAATCATTATTTTTTTATTTAAAATTATAATATTAAACAAATTTTTTTAACTCCGTAAAAAGCCAAACCGTTACACTTATTTTGGAACGAATGGAGTATATATATATGGACATCAAATAGCAATTCTCATCATATTAGAAGGGGCATACAACTCAATATTTTGAGAAATTGAATATTATTTACGTGTAAATGGAGGTTTATTATTCTCTATAGTAGTCCCTCTTATCTCAAATTAAGTGCTTAATATTTTTTTATTTTTTGGATGTTTTAAATTAAATGCAACACTTTTTTTATAAAAAAATTAAGAATATAAATTGTCTAACTTATTTTTATTTTATCAAATATAATTTATTATTTTAATTACTATTACGATATTATGGTCCATAACTTTCTTTATTTTCTAGTATTAACTTACGTGCACTACTGATTATCCTACCGAGGAGTCAATTATGAACATTGGAAGACCATTAGAGGTGTTATTTATTTTTATGTTTAGCACAACACGCTTAAGATTTTGTGGTTCTAGTTAAAACACATCGAGCTAATTTGGACAACCACAAGAAAGTTTTTTAAATTATAATTTTGATACTAGCCGTTTAAAGTAGGAAAACCAAGCAGTCCCCCTACAGGCCTTGATGGTGACTACATTATACTTCTAATGGGAGTCGTTAGTGTATTCTTAGGTGTGTTGTTCACTTATTTGTTGATTTTATAGGGAGCAATATCGTGTGGTTGTATAAGATGAATATTTTAAATAAGGTTGGTTGAATTAAGATCATATAATGTACTAATTTAAGCATGTATGATTGCATCATGTGACTTGTCATGTTCCGAACATTTATAGCATATACATGCCAGGTGTTGGTATAATAATATATTTCCTTTTTTGACTTCATCTCTTACTTTGCGTGTGTATTATTTATGAATGAGACATATTCAATTTGTGCAGGTCTCGGCAACGACAGGTGGACCAATAGCACGCCAGAAAAAAGGCCCAGAAATCGGTGGACACCTGCAAACCAATAGCTACAATTTCAAGAGGTTGGTAAGAGCCCGGTTTTTACAAATTACCTTGCTGTTCTGCCATTTCTTGAACTTTGTAGAGAATCCTGTAGTGCAGTACCTTCTGAATTCCCGCTAGTAGTTCAAATGCCTCACGTGGGCTGCACATGAGGCTCATAGGTTTGAATTTGAACTTATAGTTGCATCCCAGAATAGTTTAAAGTGACGAAATTGTCCTTAAAAAATACGTAGAAAATTAAATATCATCAAATATGTTATAGTAATACTCATTCTATTCCATATTATTAGATGTTATATAAATAATTTTTTTTTTTTTTTTTTGTTTCAATTTAATTGACGTTCTCGAATGTTTATGAAAATTCAAAATTTAATTTTCTATGCTTTTCATAAATTATTTCATTGTTGCAAAGAATTTTAGTCAACCATTTCTTCTTTTGTACTAGTAATGATATAGTAATAATAATTTAGTCATTTTTATACATTTTTGTGCGTAATTATCATTATACGACGTGACGTGCGTATATCGGCATTCTTATTCTTTAGATCGATATAATTGTGTGTGTAGTTTGGTGATGACTGACGGTCGGTGTTTGACTATAATTGGGAGTATTGGTGGCATGGAGACATAATTGTCAATCGCCGGTTTCTTGTTGTAGCAATGAATTCAGTGCAGCTTGCTTATTTTGCCTGGTTCAAGACTTTCTTGTTTAGCCAGGTAAACTTTGGCTGAGCTCATAATATGACTCTGTAGAGCCTACCTGGAATTAGAACAGAAACAGCATCTTTTTGAAAAAGCAAATCTCTTGGGAATTGATTAACATTTGGCATCGAAAACGACTGTGCTCGGTGCTCCGACATACACAAAAGAGTAAATTGACTTTCAAATTAATAATAATTGCACGTGTGCCACCAGAGGTGGAGCCAAGATTTTAAGATTTTAGTACAGTGTAACTAATATATAAAAAAAAAAATTAAAATAAAATAAATAAAATTATTTTATACACAAAAATGTACTCTCTCCGTTTCAAAAAGAATGAAGCTATATATATGTTTTTCGCTATCCTGAAAAGAATGACTTGATTGCATATTTAAATAAAAGTATGTGGTGTATATTTAAAGAATAATTTTTTTTTGAAAATACTCAAATTTTGCATGGTTTAAAATACCTACTTTTGAGATATTTTTGTCATTATTTTTTAGACGGAGAGAGTATATATATTATATTAACACATAAGACTTCTGCACATAATTGAATGAGAATTAGTGAAGTCTTTAAAGTCTTTGGGGTGTTTTTGTCATTCTTTTTGTTATGGGAGGAATATTTTTTAAAATGTTATTTATAGAGGAATGTTGCACATCACTGAATTTCGAGTGAAAGAAGGTTCTAAAATTTATTTTACTCATTTATTTTGAAGCAAAATAAATATTCATTTTATTCTTATATTTTAAAATAGAGGAAATGGATTTTATTGCCATTGAAGATGTTGTTAAACTCCACATAATATTAGACCTATTGTTTCTATATAAAAACCTTCTTAGAAAGACGGTTTCAATTGACTATACTTGTCATGAAGTGGCTCCGCCACTATGTGCCGATATCAGATATTTGAAAGTCCAAAGATGTGAAATTACTTTTTTAGTATTTCTTCCTCATTCTCATTCGAGTTTCCTAGAACTTGCCCTTTCAAATCCTTCAACTTTTCTTTTATCCTCTGTATAAGAATAAAAGGTGTACCATTTAGAACTTAAAACCTTTTTTTCTTCTTTTTTTTTGGTTTTTTACCAGTGTCAGGACTTTCATTTGTCTCAATTAATCCCGTTCAAGCCAGGTCAAATCCACGGATTATGTGGGAGAAGTTCTCCTAACAAATTTGTTCCATCCAAAATTTAAACTCGAGATATTTGAATAAGACAACTGACTTATTTTCATCAATATCAAACCATGTTGGTTTTTAACCTTTTCTTCGGAGCATTAGAATACACTCTCTACTTAACCTTTCCTTTGGGGCATAGTAGAGAGTGTATCCTAATGTTGTTTTTTTTATGAATCCACAATTGATGTTTCCATTCTAGACTTTCTACTAAAATGGAATATACTTCACGGTTATGTGATAATAAATCAATGGCCGTGCGGGTTGATAATTATAAGTCTTGAGCTTCTTTTAGCTATTTAAATATTGAAGTTCCATGTCAATAAGCTCAAAGCATACTTCAAATAAATTCCAAAAACACATTTACAGTATGTATTATATTTTTTAAATAGTACTTGTATATGTTTAATATATGTGTATGTTATACTTTCTAATATATTTACTATATAAAATATAAATAAATAAAACATAATGCATAATGCATAATTATGTTTTTTGGAACATTTTAATACTTGTGCTGCAAACAATCAAAAAAAATTAAAACGTTTAATATGTGACGGATGGAGTTTATATTTGTCATTTTAGGACATATTTAGGACATTTTCTAAATTAGCTGCCGCCTGCGATGATCTTAGATATGCAGCCATGTATAGGCTGCTGCTGCTCCTTATTTAGGAATAGAATAGGGATTGTTTGTTGTGCAAATGTTAATATTAGTAGAAAACTCATCAATTAAGTAGGATTCTTTCTTGCAGAATAACCCTTAAACAGGATAGGAATTGTTAAACACTCAATACTCTAAAGAACGTGGATATGGATAATGGATATGGATAGTTTTGGTCAATGAAGATTTCTGAATCACTTGGCCTCTCTCTACAGAAGCTCATTTCCCATGCCCCTTTCTTCTTTCTCTCAAAGCGCATCCAACAGCATGGGCTACAAAATGGGCGACATCTTTCTTCCTCGTATGGTCAAATTTTCAGATTAATCCCCCCTATTCTTGAACTCACATTATGGTACCCTCAGCAATCTACCAAACACAAACTGAACAAATTTCAGAAAAGATATGATTTTTTTAGAAATTAAAAATAGTTGAATATTAATATGATTTGGGTTGAGTTGAGTTGGGTTGATTACAAAATTCTTCAAGAGTATATCATCCATATAAATAAGACTTTTTTCCATAAAATAATTCTTTTTTTGACAAATAATACCTTTTTTATAAAAAGGAGGGAGCGGTAATTAGATGTTGTGCGATCGTGGTCTTTCATGGTATGCTCACATGCTACTTACCTATCAAAAAGAAGTGGTATGCTACTCACATGGGACTGTAGCTTTCATTCCATGCTGGGAGACATCAATTTCAGATAAGAATCCATAGCTTCAATTTTAACGATCAGAAACCTGCACAAACAAATACATACAGTATATACCTATATATTGGGGTGTGTGTGTGTGTGTATTTGTATTTGTATTTGTATTTGTATAAATATTGAAACATTCAACTTAAAATCAATTGGTGGTAAGTGGAGAGGTCTCTCAAGTATATAAATTGAATTATATTTCATTAGCTATTCGATGTGGGATATTTATCTCAACATACCCCTTACGTAAAACTGTGGGATAAAAATGTCGACGATGGCATGTGAGACATTTATCTCAATATACTTCCTACGTAAAATTGTGGAAAAAAGATGCCGACGATGACGGCAATGAAACCTTCGATGAAAACATAATCAATGGGAGATCAGAAATTTCATAATAGCATAAAAGACTACCCTAATTAGGAGCTGAGGTCCCAAAGAAAGCAGTTACTAAAATACATTATTTATGCCCTAATTGATAATTGAAAGTGTCGCTTGCACAAATATTTAAACAGGTGTCACTAATTCAGTAGTCTTCATCTTTTTGTCGTTTAAAATTTTAACAAGAAAGTTGAAAATATCTTGTTCTTGTTTGATTCGAGGTGAGCAGTAAAGCGTCAAAATCACTTCTTTTTTTCTTTTCTTTTTTTTTTTTCGGTTCCATCAAATTAAAAATCCCACTCGTGAATACAACTTTATATAGTAAAAATCATAAAATCCCCTGTCGCTGTTATTCAAATGTATCACCCTGTAATTGGTTAGTCCGTGACCAAAACTAACAGTCTGCGATGCCCTGATTTGCATGCAATCAATCTTCGATTGCCACATTGCATGAAAAAATTGACAGCCCGTTCCTATCGTTTGATAACTTTTCGGCACTCCGAAGAGTAATTTTCACGACAAAAGCTTCTTTCTTCAAACACTAACAAACGAATTAAAAATGGTTTTTACGTCAACATTAAAATCTTATTAAAATTATTAGTAATAGACTTCATGTCGGGATATTTATTTAACCAATTATAGACGGACTTGTCCTTCATCAGAATAGTTACGGGTTAAACAAACACCTTCCTGTTGGCATCAAGTACAAATATTCGGACCAGAGTTGATAGTCTCCCTCTGTTAGGACCAAAAACTAAAAATAGAAATATCCATGAGAATTTTTATTTCCACAATAAAATTTATCCTACTATCATAACTTTACTCTGTTTTATATAAATTATAGGACTTTGTTGTGGAACCAACTTATTTTGTTGTGAAAAATAACAGTTTTCATATTCATTGCCTATTTTTCGTATTACACTTGATTCTGCCATTTCTGGCCTTCAAGAAATCTTGAGCAAGCCACTGTAAAAGTGATGAGAGGAAGTTTGATGAAGATGGTATAAGATGAAGATAGTACAGATGTAAATAACGGGGACTTGAAAAGAGGAATGCAAAACAGAGTATTTGTACGTAAATTGCAAGTATTTATATACTATTTTATGCACAATAACAAGGGAAAGAATAAGCAGAAACCAGCTGAGCTCAAATTCTACCTAAACCCAAAGCTACAAGCTGGTCTCTCAAAACTTCCCATTGGATTATTACAAAAAGTATATAAAAGAGAGAGAAAAAAAAAACACTATAAACCCCTTCTGGAAAACAAAAGGTTCTTGGTATAGGCAGCTAGGGGAGATTCCGGGGACATATCTGCACCTATCCCTCTGGTAAATCTCGGCTGCTCCAATAATCTGAAAATGCACAATCAATCACTAAACCCCAATTAGACCTGAGTAGCCAAATCCTTGGCGCTTATGAATGTGCCATGAAAACCATATGGCACTCTAGATGGAAGCTTGATCGTAGCCTCAAGCTCCATTGTCATGGCGTTGACGATCTGAAGCTCAGATTTCCACGCCTTCTCGTCATGAACAAATGCTAAAATGTACCCATCATCTTCATTTTCCGAATTGGGATTTCTTGGAAGAAAAAGAGGCTCACCTCCGTATTTATCCTCCCCATAGAAAAATTTCTTCACTTTACCACTAAAGAGGTCTACTTTGGCAAAACCAGAAACTTTAGGCCATGGTTCGGCGATGGCTAAGTACGCAAATTGGGTTTTTCGGCCCAATTTGTTTCTGTTCACCATCCCTGCCTCTAAATTCACTTGGTCTTCGGGAGACATAATAGGTCGCCTTGTGGATTTTCCAGTCTTCAAATTGAGGCGAATTACGGATAAAACACTCTCTAATCCTTCATCACATTCGTTGAAAATTGAGTCAGCTGGAGTCATACAAGACCCAATCACCACAACTTCATCAGTTTCCTCATCTTCCCAAGCATTCCATAGATGGAAACAAAAACAATCCGGAACTTCAACCCACTTAATACCCGACCCATCAGTAGCATATTTGTCCAAAACCCCAAAACGGGATACCTTATTTTTGTCATAAACAACTGGTGATCCACCTTGAATCATCTCAGTCATCTTGAAAACCACTTGTTGATCAGGAATCACTACAAAACTCTCAGTGATTGCAAAATCATGCATCATGGTTGGGTCAGCAAGTTCGATATCAACTTCTGGGGATTTTGTGCCATCTGGTGAGAATCTGAAGTATTTAAGGTACGGCTTCTGAATGACATTGTAGCTCAGTGCAAAAAGCTCATTGGACTCCGGGTCAATCTTTGGGTGAGCAATCATGGTGGAATCTAGCTGACCATCAAAATTGTATCTCTCAACTGTTTTAAGGTCCCCAGAAGGAGAAATTTTGACATGATAAGGTAAATCATCTTCTGACATGGCTAGTAATCTGTTGTTGAAGTAAACGAGGCCGGCGTTTGCCACACCGGTGCCTTGACTGTGATCTAGAAGGCCAAAAGCGCCACGGGCGTAGAATAAGGCGAGCCTGGCTATGCCCGTGTGGCCGTGGAGTTCCCCAATGGCTTTGGGGAAAACTGCACGGCCAAAACTGCGTTCTTGGACTAGCCTTTCGGTTTCTGTGAACCTGCAGGCGTAGCTGGCGGCGCCGTTTTTGAACTGGACGGCGTGGACCATGCCATCGCCGTCAAAGAAGTGGTGGCCGGCGGTTGGCTCGAAGTGGGGGTTGGCCCCGTTTCGGACGTAAACGCCTTTAATGCAGTCGGGTATTTTTCCGGTAACCGGGAGGTGATGGCGGACGTTCTGTTCCGGTACCGGAGCGAAGTTGCCGGCAATCTGGACACTTGGGTCTGCTGTTTTTGGCAATGGGTGTTGTCTTTCGCGGGCGGTTAAGGCGCTCTCCACGGCGTCTAGTGCCATTGCTGCTGCTTTTTGTAGGAGATTCCATTGTGGGGAAGATGGGGAGCTCTGTTCTGGTTCAAGAATAGAAGGTGTTTGATATTTTGCTGGGGATTGTTTTGGGAAATGGTGAATAGTAGGGGTTTGTAATGCGCAATTTACATTGGTTGTTTTTGCAATGGGCTTATTGAAAGAAAGTAAATTTGAAGAAGATGAGGTAAATTCTCTCGGTGAAGATGAGGGTAATTTGGGTTTAACCCAGGTAGTTGTAGCAGTAGCAGCAGAGGACATGGCTTTCTATTTTGGAAGAAGCCAATTGGCCAAGTTTTCAATTTGGAAGAGGAAAGTGAAGAGGGGAAAAGAAGTGAGTGGGATTTTCAGTTTAGGAATGAGGGGAGAAGGAAGAGAGTGGCGTGTATATATAGAGAGAGGGAAGGTCCACCTCAAACATGTAGGAGAAGACCACGTGTTGGATTCATGGGAAGGGAAAGGAAACTCAACTCACCAATAAGTGAGTGATCTAAACGAGGTGGGGGGACAGAGCTTCTTCTTAATTTGACACGATTCCCTTCCTTCCGCTTCTCGTTATGTTCTTCTCTTTTCCATTTTACCTTGTAATAATATGAGTGAAAAATTGATTTGAGGTATTATTAATTTGATGGTAAAAATTGTTGCAATATTTGTTGAACTCTGCTTTAAAAATAGGATAATAATTTTGATAAAATAATATTCACTTGAATCAAGTGATGTTCACTCTTTTCTTAAGACAATATTCGCCCCTTATATACTGCACAAGATTGACAGCGAATTGTTTCCCTAAGACATGTCAAGAACTTAATAATCATTAAATATTAAATGCAGAATTAATATTTAATTAAAATCATAATGAGAAAGAGTAAAAATTAAAAACATTAAATATTTCAAGTACTATAAATATTTAAAGGAGTTAATCCACTTATATGTGAAAGATAAGTTATTTGGATTGATTTTTTGGAATGAGATCATTAGCCTTTTATAGGCTTTACACATCTCTTTGAAGAGACATGAATGAATAGATATATCTACTCCATATATGAATAGACACATCCACTCTATATTAACACATATT
>JAUMHB010103307.1:0-10058 GCA_032359685.1 Pittosporum tobira
CATACTGTTAAAGATAAATAAATTTTATAACATGTTAAAAATATTAGGTTCTTACATATAATCTATAAACACTGCTATTATACAAGCACTAAACCAAATAAAAATTTTCAAAAAAGAAAAATCAAATGAAAATCCAATAGAAAAAACATATGGGAATGGGAGAAAGACAAAAATGACGAGTACTAAATGTGAACCTTGGATATGTGGGCAGCTACCTTCTCAATGATTCTCCCGACTCCCTTCTACCAAATAAGAGTATTATAATTTTTTAATATTTTTATTTTAAAAAAGAAATCAAATATAATAATATGGTGATTCAAATCTCAATGATCATTATATTTTAAAATTTTTAAAAAATTAAGTTTATAATTATTAAATGAGACGAAGGCAGTATTATCTTTTTCTTTTATCCAAAATACGCTCCACTGCACCAACTCAAAAGTAGTAAGAATACTTGAGCCACATACTCGATCATAAGATGATAAAACGCATATATACCAAAACGGTGATAAGGACATAAGATGAGTCTCTGTTGCTCGCGAAACCTCATTCAAAGCATGGTTAAGAGCTTGTTCGGCAGATGTTTCAGACTGACTTGAATTTCAATTTTAAATTTTTATTAAAATTTAATTAAAATTATAAATTTATTTTTTTTAGAATTAATATTTAATCTACCAAAAAAATATTTTATTATATTTCAATTTCGTAATTTATAAACATTGTTACCACATAAACGCTAGCTACACCAAATGACAACTTTCAATTTAAAAAATAAAAATCCAATAGAAAAGCCTGTATGGATTGGGAGAAGGACGAAAGAGACGAGTATTAAAACTGAATCTCGGATAATGTGGGCAGCTAACGTCTCACCGACTCTCCTGACTCCCTTCAGGCATCCATCTTTACTGAAGCGTGATATCTAGAGTATTTTTTTTATTGTCTCAAAAAAATAATTTAATTTATTATTTTTAAGTTATAATTATTTTTTATTTTCACTTTATATCACATTATAAAATACACTTGTAAGAATAATTTTGTTAAAAAAAATATATACTCTCTCTTGAAAAATTAGTTTTCCTAATTTACGTATTTTTCATGTTTTACTGATCATTTTTGGGACGAAAAGAGTATATGCATTCCAGTTTGAATATTTTAATTTTTAATATTTTTGAATTTAAAATTATTTAATTACATTTAATACAGTTGAAAATCTTGAATTATTTATATGAAATAAATTTTTCAAAATTTAAATTTAAAAATGTATAAAATCAACATTCAAATACCAATAGTACTTTTACATTTAAAATGGATGGTAATATTTATTTTATCCCCCCTCTTCCTCCATTGGATTCAAAAATAAAAAAATACATAGCCTTCTAAGGTACGAAATTAAAATAATAATAATAAAATAATCATAACAGTTTTTATTTAGTAAAAGGACTTATTTTCTTAGCACATCCTCTCTCTATTCCAAAATTATAAATATCTTTAAAAAATAATAATTTTTTATAAATAGATATTTAATTGAAATAAAAATGCTTTTTTTGGTCCTAAAAAGAACACCTAAATTTTATTGATATATGTGTTGTAACATTATTTTAAGGATAAAAGAATTTAGACATGTGATATTCTTTTCAAAATAAACATAATAATAATTTATTTTACTAAAATTAAAATTTATCTTTATTTTAAAAACATACTAAAAATAATTATTTCTAATTTTAAAACAAAATCTGAGAGAACAAAGAAAATAAAAGTACACCCGTTACGATAAATAAATAAATAAGAAGATATTTTTAGGAAGGCGCGCCTGATTGAAAGGAAACAAACATTTCAACTTCAAAAGTAAAAGTTATGACGAATAGATATTTAATACGATAAATGTATTGAGGGTGATAATAAAGAAATGATAAATAATTTTCTTTATATAAATAATATAATTTAATTTAATTTAATGACTAGATACATCCATTACGTTTAATATTATCCAAGATATGCTCCACTTGAGCCACATACTCAATCATCAGCAATTTTTTTAAGATGCGTTGCTGCCACAATTGGAAAAACGGAGATAAGGACATTAAGAGGTGAGCTCACGAAACCTCATTCAAAGCATGGTTAAGAGTTTGTTTGGCAGATGTTTTAAACCGTCTTGAATTTTAATTTTAAATTTTTATTAAATTTTATTTTTTTTAAATGAATATTTAGTCTATCAAAAAATATTTTATTATATTTGAATTTAATAACTTGTAAACACGGTTACCACACAAGCGGTAGTTAAACCAAATAGCAACTTTCAATTTAAAAAATCAAAATCCAATAGAAAAGCCTCTATGGGGGATGGAGAAGGACGAAAAAGACGTGTATTAAAACTGAACCTCGGATATGTGGGCGGCTACCGTCTCACCGATTCTCCCGACTCCCTTCAGGCATCCTCCTTTACTGAAGCGTGATATCTAGATGAAGAAGCCTCGAAATTTTGGCGAAGGGAATGAAAGGGTGGGGGGGCCGCACGTGAGAAATCCGCATTCCAGTTGTAAAATCGCCCGCACGTGATATATATATATATATATATATATATATATATATATGCATTCCCGTTGTATACATGGTTCGAAGTTTCAAAATTTTGATTTGAAAATACATCTCGGATGGTTAAAAAACATAAAAAATTTAGAAATGTTGGAAAAATTTTAAAAATTTTAGGAAGATAAATGAATAATTTATTTTTTTTTATTATACAATAAACACATATACATATATGTTACAATATGTTGCGAAATATTTAATATGTGTTTAATTTATTTATGTAGGATGAGTATATAATCTATTATAAATATGAACATATTCAAAAACCTAAAAAATAACTGAAAATTTATTATCAATATAATTCAAATATTATGATAATTTATTACTTAATGTATTTTTAATTAATGTATTTTATAATATCAAATACATTATAAATGATAGATAACGAGGAATAACTTTTGCTTTCAAAAAGAACAAAAATAATAATAACTCGCCTAGTATTTAATTGAAGTCATACCCTAACTAAAAATAATGTAGAAATGAATTAAAAGTATAGTTACATAAAATTTTAAACAGATCATTTTAAGTTAAATTGTTATCCAAATATATACTTAATTAACTCACACTTTTTAAGATCTTGAAGCTAATTAGTTAGTTTGATTGTTTTAATTAATAGTAGTGTTTCGAGGAGAACAAATTTTCGAAAATTTCAATCTTTTTGTACAAAAATTACGGAAACAACTTCTTTTTGTTGTAAACATTTTAATATAAAAATTACTCTTAAATTTTGTTTCGATAAATTCAAAAATATAAAAGTTTCGGATGTTTTGATGGAAACGTACAAAAACTTTAAACCACAATTGTATAATCCTTCCATTTAAAATACATAATTATTCTTCATTGTAGTATTTTAATTTTTAATATTTTTGAAATTCAAATTATTTAGTTACATTTAATGCAATTGAAAATCTTAAATTATTTAAAAATATTAATCCATCTGCCCAACTTATATTGTCCTAATTATAAAATATACACATGTTAAGAAAATATTTATTTTCTCCTAATTGCCCTCCATCTTTTATAGAGAAAGTGAATAGAAAAATAAATTAGATAAAAAGAGAGAGTTGAGGGGAATAATAGTTTTGTATTTTCAATAAAATATTTGTAATTTTCAATAAAAAGTTTGTGAACATTATTGAAAAATTATGAGTAAAAATAGTTTAAATAAGGAAAGATAATAATTAAACTTGGACAAACTAAAAAGAAAATTAAGACAATATAAATTAGACCGAGGGAATATTATTTGCATGAAATAACGTTTTTAAAATTTTAATTTAAAAATGTATAAAATCAACATTCAAATGTCAATAGTACTCTTATATTTAAAATGGATGGTAGTATTTATTTTATTGCCCCTCTTCCTCCGTTGGATTCAAAAACTAAAAACCAAAAAATAAAAACCATATAGCCTTCTAAAGTACGAAATTAAAATAATAAAAACAAAATAATCATCACAATTTTTAATTAGTAAATGGAATTATTTTCTTAACACGTTCTCTCTTCATTCCAAAATTATAGATGTTTTAAAAAAATAACGATTTCTATAAATAAATATTTAATTGCAATAAAAGTTGTTTTGTCCTAAAAAGAATGTCCAAGTTTTATTAATATACATGTTGCAACGTTGTTTTCAAAGAAAAAATAATTTAGACCTATGACATTATTTTCAAAACGGCTGTAGTAATATTATATTGTATTAAAATTTATCATTATTTTTAAAATATACTAAAAAAATAATTATATCTAATTTTGAAATGAAATCAAAGACAACTAAGCAAACAAAAGTACTGGAAAAGCGTGTGATTGAAAGAAAACACACATTTCAGTTTCAAAATTAAAAGTAATGATAAATAAATATTCAATACAATAAATATAGTAAAGGTGATAATGAAAAAATAATTAATAAATATTTTTTATATAAATAATATAATATTATATTCTCTTTGTTCAAAATAAAAATAATGAATTAAATTTTTTTTTTTTTTTGAACGGAAAGAATATAATTTAATGAAGTAATACATTATTACGTTTAATATTTATATCGATGACATAGTGATATGGGGATGACAGGCTGGACCATTACTTCACTATTGACACAACTGACATTCCCTTTTCATTTTTGACTTTATTTGACCAAATACTCTTAACCATGACAAAGAGGTCAACTAAATCATAATGATCAGGTACTAAATACATGGGCGGCTAGGTTGAAGGAAAGTTCGAAAACCTCATCGCGTTTTATAGTTTCTTTTTCTTTGGTTTGGGTGTCCATGTGAGACCATTCAAATTTTCATTGTGTTACTTCGATATTCAATCTGTCCTATTAAAATTATAATAATTTAATTATTTTATAAATATTAATATTAATATATATAATTATAAATAAATTATTTAAATTATTTTTAATAATATTATAATTTTAAATAATAAAATAATATTTAAAATAATAAACTATTGAATAATAATTTAAATAATTTTATATTATTAATTTTTAAAAAAATATTTTAATTATATTAAACAATTTAAAAAATATATTATAATTTTATTAGAAAGAATGGAATATATATAGAGTATAATACATCTCTCTGCACATGCGGCCTGAAGGAGTGATTTTATCGCTGAACTTTTTAACCATCTGTTGCCTTGCAGTTGTTCATAAACTTGTCTTGTGAGTACAGATCTTCTGCTCTACCTGAATACTGCAGTTTATAACAAATGGAGAGAGAAGAAGAAAGAGGTCTTCTTGAATCTCCATTGATTAATCCAGCTGCATCTCAAGAAGTAGTAGTAGTACTATTACTTAACAAAGATGATGTTTACGCGGAAGTGAAGAAGCAATTATCGTTAGCAGGTCCTCTAGTTTCAGTAAATCTCTTAATAAATTGCTTACAGGTGATATCAGTTATGTTTGTTGGCCATCTTGGGGAGCTACCTCTTTCTGGTGCTTCCATGGCCACCTCTTTCGCTTCGGTTACTGGATTCAGTTTGTTGGTATGTGGCTTCCTCTTCGTTGGACTTAATTTCCATGTTTTCACTTATCAATAGTTACTTCTGTTTTACAAAATGGTTGCAAAACTTTGTAATTTATGTGATTTATTATAAAATTAGAAATAATAATATTTTATTAATAAAAATTTAAAATAATTTATAATTGTGTCGATTAAAATTAGATTAATTTATGTTAACTTATAAATTGGGAATTTTAAAAATCGACTCTCAAAATTTAAAATGTAACTTTTGGCGAATGGAGAGGTATCCTCTAGCTTCGCATCTACTTTTAAAGACAACGAATTTTGCGTTACCTGGCCATGAATTGTCCATAATCCAGAAAAAAACTAAAAGAAAGAGGAAAAATTTCTTTTGACTTTGGTCTTGGATCCAAAAGGAATTATTTATATACGCCCAAGTTTCACAAGAATCTCATTTGAAATTTTATAAGTATAAGGATATAGTTTTATTTTATCTACTTTTAGGTCTTAGATATAATTGACTGTTTAACCAGTATTGATAACACGATAATAAAATTGTAGTCTTAAATTTGATGACATTGTGTCAATATATATCATCGGTGTTAAAATTGTGACTCTTTTTGTGGAAGTGTGGAATAATATTTGTCTGCAAATGAAACTTTTATTATGAAACAGAAAGAGAAATAAAAATGAAAATGGAAGAAAATTGCAATATGTGTTTTCGTTCACACTCCGTTTGCCCCATCTGATTTCACACATCAACATGTAGGTCCGTGATTAAGCTTCATGCCAAGAAAATTTTACATTCTTTGTTTTTCAACATTTTTTTATCTTGTGTGTGTATTGAATACATAGATTGGAATGGGAACCGCATTGGACACATTCTGTGGTCAATCTTATGGAGCAAAACAATACCATATGCTTGGTATTCATATGCAGAGAGCCATGCTTGTCCTTCTACTTGTCAGCATTCCTCTTGCTTGTGTTTGGGCAAATGCAGGCCATATTCTTCAATTTCTAGGACAAGATCCAGAAATTTCAGCTGGAGCTGGTCATTACGCGCGTTTTATGATACCTAGTATTTTTGCTCAAGCTCTCCTTCAGTGTCATATTAGATTCCTGCAAGCCCAAAACAATGTTTTCCCAATGATGCTAAGCACAGGAATCACAACGTTACTACACATACTCGTTTGTTGGATTTTGGTCTTTAAATCGGGCCTTGGTAGTAAAGGTGCTGCATTGGCTAATGCAATATCTTATTGGACTAATGTGGTTTTGTTAGCGGCTTATGTCAGATTATCTCCTTCGTGCAAGAAAAGCTGGACTGGATTTTCTAAAGAGGCACTCCATGATGTTCCCAAATTTCTTAGAATTGCAATTCCTTCCGCTGTTATGGTCTGGTAATTTCCAGTTTTACTTTTGGTCCCCACTTTTTGGTATGGAGATTTTTTAGTGCAAAAGGAAGTAAGAATGGAAATAACTTGATTTGCCATAGTCTGGAATCAATTTTCCTTTCCTTTTCGATCCAAAATTGACAAACCGATGAGAGCTTCAAAGAAATTAGATGTGTATTTTTGTGTTTAATCATTAATTTAATATCTTGGAACAGTTTTGAAATTTGGTCATTTGAAATGATGGTGCTGCTTTCTGGTTTGCTTCCTAATCCAAAGCTTGAGACATCAGTCCTTTCCATCAGGTGAACAATATTACCCCTTAATTATGCATATCAAAGAGACAGAAGGTGAAAAATAAAGCATACTCACATTCCTGATGGATGGTCTTCATTTTCAGCCTCAATACATGTTCGATGGTTTATATGATACCTCTCGGGCTAAGTGGTGCCACAAGGTGATTTTATGCTTCTTGAGTCTCCGTTAGTTATTTTATTTTTATTTTTTAAAGTTCTTTGTAAATTTTTACTTGCCTTACTGCAGCATAAGAGTTTCCAATGAATTGGGCGCTGGAAGACCACAAAAGGCTCGTTTAGCAGTATGCATTGCAATTTTCATGGTTTCAATAGAAGGCATTTTGGCAGCTGCTGTCATGATTTTTGGACGCAAGCTATGGAGTTACTGTTACAGTAAAGAAGAAGAGGTTGTGACATATGTTGCCGAGATGTTGATTCTAGTAGCAGGATCCCACCTTATCGATGGAATTCAATCTGTGCTGTCAGGTGTAGTACCAAAATCCTATATTTCACTCTGCAACTGCAAAAAATTTGTTTATAATATTTCCTGATATGCACATCGACTTGTTTTGTTGGTAAAAAGTTATTTACACTAGAGAAAAACTTATTGCGAGTGTTACCGCATTAGTAGGTTTTCTTGTAAGAATTTCTTTGCTGACCGTTGATTTACAATCCCAGGAGCTATCAGGGGTTGTGGCAAGCAAAAAATTGGTGCTATTGTTAACTTGGGAGCTTATTATCTAATTGGTATACCTCTTGGTATAATGTTAGCTTTTGTTTGGCATTTTGGAGGGAAGGTAACTTTGCCGATCTTCCACTTCTCCTTCTTTCTCTCTTCTTGGCTAATATCGGTTTCAAATTGATGGGATTGGCTTGCATTTCGGGACGTGTGATGTGCAGGGTTTGTGGATGGGAATTATTGTGGCACTAATTGCACAAGCATTTTTTCTTGGAATTGTAACTTTATGCACTTCTTGGGAGAAAGAGGTTTGTACTTTCATTGCCCTGATTCGTACGTCTGTGAATTGTTTTCTGTATGAGTTTCTAATTTTTAATTTAATAATTATTAACTGCAGGCAAAAAAGGCTACTGACAGAGTTTTAGACTCAACGATCCCCGTGGAAATATCATAAAAACTTATTACAAGAAAAGAGATTTTCGGATCAGATTCATAGAGATTGTCCTTAATTCCATTCAAGGTTACATTTGTTGAAACATATCAGCAACATGTAAAAAATTGCTAGGAACAAAAACATAATTGTGCTTCAAATCTTAAATCCATCAAATGAGGTCCAAGCATGTACGCATATCTTTCTCGAATTTTGGAGATACCATAATTTGAATATGGCCAGATCCCTCTTAATATTATCTTTAGCCTTGTGGGGGTATAAAAACACTCCAAAATCTGCTAAATGTGTGAAAAATTCTAATAATAAACTCCCCAAAAAATTATAAAACCCCCAAATATATATCATGGATTGCCAAAACAAATTTTTTTTTTAATTATTAAAGACCCCCTAACTTAAAAATATGAAAAGAAAGAATCTACTCATCCTTTTAAGTTTTAATGTTGTATGTTATGATTATACTGAGAACAAGTTGAAATTGAGGTGATTAATATACCTCTTTACACCCTCACTATTTCTGGGAACAAAATAAATATTGAGTTAAACTTTAATTTTTAATTGATTTACAATGGTGGTGTTGTTAAACGGCATTAAAATTATGATTGGTGGCTTAGTTGGGCCTTCGAGGGGTCCGGACTACCCACATGTTTTTGCAAAACAATCTATTCCCTTAAAAATTTTATTTTCTTTACTCCAGGCCCCTCTAATGTTAGAAACCAAGTGAAAGTACCGAATTTTTTTTTTATATTTTTATTTTGAACAAAGTACCGAGTTAAACTTTATATACAAACAAAACGTGATGGTACATCTTAAGAAGTATAAAAACTTAATAAGGGTATTATGTATAATTATAACATATAATTAAATGATATTAATTCTTAAAATTATATTTGAGTATCTCACGTTACATCTTGGCCCTCAAGAAAAAAATTGTATAAATCAAAACAATATGTCGTATAAATGAACAAACAAGTTTTATAAAGGACAATCAAAACTCTACTTAAATAAATAAATAAAAATAAACTTACACAGACTAGAAATTGTGACCTTGCAAACTAATTTTTAAACTTAAAAAAGCTGATTGTTATAAATTTTGCCGTTAACTTTGCTTAACTATAAAATAAAAATTAATTATATCGTCGACAATAATACACAATAATGATTTGGTCACAAGGCCTTATTCTAACTTGTGCTTAGTCCGCCACTACCATTGACTTTGGGCCAGGGCACTTACTGTATTTAGGGTTAGATAGATTAAAAAAATTTGAGGTGCCGCTAATTTAGGAGATATGAGGTATGCATGACCTCCGTGAATATCGGGAGAGTTGTATGAATTAGCAACGCAGGCTTCTTCTGCGACCTGAATTAAATAAAATGTCGTCATTGCATTAAAACTGAACATTTTGCTACTATTGAATGAGTATATATAATTTTCAAATAAAATTTGAATGATTGAGATGATATTGTAAATATTAATATATACAAAAATTGAGAAATATGGAATAGGCATATAATAAATGAAAAATATTAGAATTCGTGAATTTTGAAATCTCAAATATACAGGATATTGATACATAGGTTGATGATTAATATGATGATGGATTCTTATCAATCACAAATGACCTAGCATTATCCATAATAAATAGGTGTTTGAATTTCTTGCTTAAAAAAAATGGCAATAAAAAA
>JAUMHB010103318.1:0-10057 GCA_032359685.1 Pittosporum tobira
TTGCATTTAGCACCCTACAATTTATTTTATCCCCAAAATATCATACTGTTAAAAATAAATAAATTTTATAACATGTTAAAAAATTGGGTTCTTACATATAGGATACCATCATTACCTCCTGGACAATTAGACATCCAACCCGTAATCGCAACGATCCAATTGCAATAGTGGAGCTCTACCAATTGAGCTATATCCCCTCGAGCCAAATGGAGCATGCATGAGATGGAGTCAAATGCTTCTTCTATTCTTTTCCCTGGCGCAGCTGGGTCATCATAGACTTGAACCTGAGACCTCATCCATGAAGTAAATCATCGCACCTATGGTCCAACCAATTGGGAGAGAATCAATAGGTTCCTTTTTAAGAGCAATTCATCCTTCCCAAACGCAGCATACAACTCTCCGTTGTACTGCGCTCTTAATGATTTGTGAATGCTTGAAGGAATATTCGCGCTAATAATTCTTGTCTTGAATAAAAAAAAAATAAAATTTCTAATAGCAAATTAAGGGAAGTAATAAATATCATATCATCCCTAGTGAATAACCATTCAATAATTACATTTTTTTGGTAAATATGGAAAGAAATTATATTATTAATGTTTATATATTTTATGATTTTTCTTTTTTATGGAGCGAATGTAGTATTAAGTCCAAAAGAATTATTAATATTTCTTTCCTTTTTGGTACCCCAAAAAAAAAAAAAAAAGGAATATTAAGCATGCAACTGCAAAATCCTGTAAAATGATATGCGGATGCTTGAAGGAATATTTTTGCTAATAATACTTGTATATCCTGAATTAAAAACAAAAAATTCCAACAACAACAAATTAAGGGAAGTAATAAATATCATATCATCCCTAGTCAATATGAAAATAAATTTTATTATTTAATGTTTATCCATTTTATAATTTTTCTTTTATAGGGCGATGGTAGTATTCACTAAAAACTTCGGTATTTATTTCTCTAATTGTAGCTTAACAACACCTACGCTATAAATTACTACGTTGGGCATCATTCTCATATCGTTCCAAGTCTTTAACACTGAAGTCGTACAATGGCAAGTCTCTTCGATTTCAGTCTCCTTATCTTACTTTGCATGCGGTCTTGTTCTTCCAACAACAAATGGCTCAAAGTATCACTATTCATGTTATAGATGGGATTGATGACAAAATATAGAAAAACACATTTTCAAAATTTAACTTTGAATAATATATAAGTCATATAATCTTGAAATTTTAAAAATAAAAGAAAAGATATACTTTAGATTTAAAAAAAAATTAACATCAATCTTTTCTACTAAAAATCTATACTATATAATATTCCAACTTCAACCACATCAATAGTCCTAATAGGGGTATGTTAGTAATTTTAAAATAACTAATCCATAGTACATGTATATATAATAATAATCGGTCTTCTAAATATTTGAAAAATGATATATTTAAAATTTAGAAAAAACTATAAATCAGATAAACCTAAATCCTATCGAAATTTTATTTTTAAAAGTCAATCAATATCAGGATAAGATATGTTAGTAATTTTAAAATAACTAATCCGTATTATATGTATATGTAATAATCCATTTTAAAAATATTTGGAAAATAATATATCTAAAATTTAGAAAAAATTATAAATCAGATTAACTAAATCTTATCTAACTTTAATTTTTGAAAGTCAATCAATCTCATGATAATATAACTTCATAAAACTCTATATTCAATCTATATAATTTCTTTGATTTGAAGCATTATAATAATTTTTTCTCTAATTTTTTTAATTTAATAATATAACAAGCATTCAAAGTATAGTAAATATTTTACCATTTCTATCGATAGTTCTACACAAAACTAGAGAAAACTATTCGATTGATGAATAAATTGTTAAGTCACATGTATTTTATTTTTTTTTAATTTTTTGTTAGTATTGTTGAAAATTGTCATTCCCCATCATGTGAGAGTACCATAGCCGACGGCAAGTCCTTCCGGCCAATTCCGCCAAGTATTTTCCCAAAACAACAACTCGTTTCACTTCCGCTGAAGCTTCTGGGTGGTTAAAGGAGTCTTAGTAGTGGGTTGGACTTCTTAGGGGGGCCTGCTACAAATCTATTTAGAAGATGGACCGGAAGACCTGCACAGAAATGACATTGGGCTTAATATGAGAAGAGGTGGTAGTCTCATTTATAAATTGGGCTCACAATGGGTGTTAATGTTAACAAATCTGATCTCTCTCTCTCTCTCTCTCTTCTACAAAAAAAAGTCTTTTATTTTAAAATTTTTGAAGTTAATTTTTAAAATTTTAAATTAAGATTAATTTATTTAATTCTAATAAAAAAATTACAAATGTTTATCTATCTAAAAAAAATTTATCTGTTAAAAATAAAAAAGCAATTACAAATTAAAAGTGATAGATTAAATTATTCTTTTTAAGATGATTAAAAAAAATATTTAAACTCATTCTTTTTAGGACAGATGGAGTTTATGTACAAATTTTAATATTTTTAAAATTATGCACCCTATGAAATGCGACCCACCATACAAATGAGAATGGGGCTAATTTTAATAATTAATTTATTATACTTTTTTTTTTCTTTTCTAATATATGTATTTTAAAAATTAAGCCCTATGAAGTGAGACCCACCATATAAATGAGAATGGAGAAATTCAAATGATAGATCCATGGAGCCCATATTCAAATTAAAAAGGGGATGAAGTGACTGCATCTGTTCCCAGGTGTCTGTCATCGCTTGTTTTGTAAAAATATTTCAAACTCAACATATTGTAATTTATTAGTTATATTTTATTTTATTAATTTAAATTTAATCTATTAGATATAATTGTATTTAAGTTCATAATTTATAAATATTACTATCAAAACAAGCATATAAATGTTCTAGATAAGACAATCTCAAACCATTTGGTGCAATGGTGCCAACCGAAACCGGGCCATAGATAACGACAAATCACTGGTCCTACAGCAATGGTAGTACATTGTGCTTACGTGCTTGTGTAGATTGAAATTTATGGTACAACATTTGATGCCCTAGGTACTTAACATTGTGCTTACAAGATCTCAACAGTACTGGAATAATTATAATGTGGTTCAGCCACAGAGGATACGACAAAAGGGGGCGGCTAAAAGTAGGATTACAAGAGCTGTAATTTTCAAAATTAAATACAGCGCTATAAAAATAGATATGTCTATTTTTGTGATGTAATCCGTAATTATTTGACCCTCATGTTTTGTTTTATGGATTGGAGTGTTGGAGAACAAGGAAATTAAGGTCAATTGTTTAATTATTTAAATTAATATTAATTTATTTAATTTTAATAAAAAAATTAAAAATGTTTATCTATCTAAACAAATTTTATCAGTTAAATTATTATTAACAATATTATGTTCCAAGGAAATAGCATATATTCATATTTGTATCTTTTTTATTTTTACAAAAGGAGTCTTTTTTTAACTTCTTAAAGTTAATTTTTAAAATTTTAAATTAACATTAATTTATTTAATTCTAATAAAAACAATTACAAATGTTTATCTATCTAAACAAACAGATATGTCTATTTTTGTGATGTACTCCGTAATTATTTGAACATCATGTTTTGTTTTATGGGTTGGAGTGTTGGAGAACAAGGAAATTAAGGTCAATTGTTTATTTATTTAAATTAATATTAATTTATTTAATAAAAAATTACAAATGTTTATCTATCTAAACAAATTTTTTCAGTTAAAATATTATTAATAACATTATGTTCCATGGAAATAGCATATATCCATATTTCTATCTTTTTTATTTTTACAAAAGGAGTCTTTTTTTAACTTCTTAAAGTTAATTTTTAAAATTTTAAATTAACATTAATTTATTTAATTCTAATAAAAACAATTACAAATGTTTATCTATCTAAACAAATAGATATATCTATTTTTGTGATGTATTCCGTAATTAGTTGACCATCATGTTTTGTTTTATGGGTTGGAGTGTTGGAGAACAAGGAAATTAAGGTCAATTGTTTATTTATTTAAATTTACATTAATTTATTTAATTCTAATAAAAAAATTAAAAATGTTTATCTATCTAAACAAATAGATATGTCTATTTTTGTGATGTACTCTGTAATTATTTGACCCTCATGTTTTGTTTTATGGGTTGGAGCGTTGGAGAACAAGGAAATTAAAGTCAGTTGTTTATTTATTTATTTATTGTTAATAATATTCTATTCCAAGGAAATAGCATATATTCATATTTCAATTTCTTACTCTTTTACAAAAGGACTTTTTTTTTTTTTTTTTAACTTCTTAAAGTTAATTTTTGAAATTTTAAATTAACATTAATTTATTTATTTCTAATAAAAACAATTACAAATATTTATTTATCTAAACAAATAGATATGTCTATTTTTGTGATGTACTCCGTAATTATTTAACCCTCATGTTTTGTTTTATGGGTTGGAGTGTTGGAGAACAAGGAAATTAAGGTCAATTTTTTTATTTATTTAAATTAACATTAATTTATTTAATTCTAATAAAAACAATTACAAATGTTTATCTATCTAAACAAATAGTTATGTCTATTTTTGTAATGTACTCCATAATTATTTGACCATCATGTTTTGTTTTATGGGCTGGAGTGTTGGAGATCAAGGAAATTAAGGTCAATTATTTATTTATTTAAATTAACATAAATTTATTTAATTCTAGTAAAAACAATTAAAAATGTTTATCTATCTAAACAAATAGATATGTCTATTTTTGTGATGTACTCCGTAATTAGTTGACCCTTATGTTTTATTTTATGGGTTGGAGCGTTGGAGAACAAGGAAATGAAGGTCTATTGTTTATTTATTTATTATTATTAATATTCTGCTCCAAGGAAATAGCATGTATTCATATTTCTATCTCTTTCTCTTTTACAAAAGGATTTTTTTTTTTTAACTTCTTAAATTTAATTTTTAAAATTTTAAATTAACATTAATTTATTTATTTCTAATAAAAACAATTACAAATATTTATTATCTAAATTAAAATATTATTTGTTTGTAATTCTACAATGAATCACATTAATTTTAGAATTTAGAATTTTATTGACTCTTAGAAATCATAATAACTTAATTATTTAAACATAAATCAATACTAAGAGGATTGGAGTCTCTCTAAATTTTTTAATTTTTAATTTAATTTTTTTTATAATTTTTTTTTTTTGGGGTAGAAATCGGGTATCTCATTTTAGGTGAAAATCATAAGAAAGATGGATATATACACATAAATCATATCCGCGTTGCCGAACCGAACAAGATCACTAATTAAGGCTTTAAGGGGTTAATTATTTTTTTAATTATTATTAGTATTTTTTTCCTAGTAGGAGTAGGATTTAGGTATAGCGATCTATAAATACACATATAAGTACACCTGCCAGACGTACAGATTACATATCTCGTTAATGGCTACAAACTCCTCTTCCTCTTCCTCCTCCTCCTATACAGAAGGTTTCTGTAATGTTTATAGCGAGGATGATCCCTCACTCGCTGATTCTGAGTTAGCTATCAAATTTACAACCATTCAGGTCATCCAATCTTCTAAAATCCATCAGCAGACCAGGGAGTTAATTGGCGAACACTCGTCAAGGTTTCCTGCCAAGTCTATAATCTCCGACAAAGACCACCAAGCAGCAGCAACCTTCTTGGGCTTCATATCTGAGAACCTTTCCGACAGAAAAATTCCATTCCCGTTAGAGAAAATCAGGTGGAGGAGGTTAGAAAAACAGGACGACCAAATTATTGTTCTTAATCGCCAAGAATTACTCAAATTAATCATAAACAAGGCTCGTGAAACGGTGAAACGCTTCTCAAATCATGGCCTTTCTACAAAAATTGTTGCAAGCGTATATATTACCAGAAAAGTAAGTCTATCCGATCATGAATATGAGGCAATGGAGAACGAGAAATGTCAGCAGAATATCACCAAGAGTTTAGTTGAGAAACTCAGCATTGGTGTTTATTTGAAGATCGTCCAGAACAAGCCCAAACTGCCTTGGTATGTTATTCTTGAGGAAACAAAAGGTGTTATTCTAGATCAGGAAACAAACATCAGGGCACCATCTAATATAAGTATGTTGGAGGACAAGTACAAAAATAAGTTGTCGAGGGAGTTGCTTAATCAAGCTATGAAAGGTTTGTTTATGCATAGGGGAGATGAGATAATACAGATCCAGCCAAAAAAGGAAAGCCAGAAAATTTGCTCTATATGTTTGGTTCAGGTCAACATTCGGCAACGACAAAAAGAAAAGATAAGGACCAAATTGGAAGAAGAAGAAGATGATGGAATCATGGCCTGCTGGCTTCCTTGCTCTCATGTGTTCCATCGCGACTGCATTGGACCCTGGCTAACGAAGAACCCCTCTTGTCATGTGTGTCACTTCAGCATCAAATCTGGGCAGGCTTTCTTTTTCTCTTAATTTGTTTAATCAACTCCAATATCATGTAAAATTAAGATATGGATATAGTTACTCCATATATATATATAGTTACAACATTAATTCTCTTTATATTTCTATATTTGCATGTGTTCTTGATCAAAAGCAAGTGTGCCAATACTACTACACTCGATCCCAAAATTGTTGCAGTCTTCTTCAAGGTTCAGTTAGCCAACCTCTTTATGTATCTATGTAATATATATAGAAAATAAATACGTTTCCCAAGACAATAAAAGATGATACCTTCGCAACAAATCCACCCCGTACAGCTCTCCTCTGAACTTGTGGAAATCTAACCCTGCAACCAAAAGCAAAAACAGTGTTAGATCATTCTTAGCTTCACTGGAAATAACAACAAACTGCCACATACTAGTACATTATCTAAACTCAAAATAGTTGCCACCAATAACTTATCTAATCCATCAAACACAAATGCAAGAAAAAACACAAGACAAAAGGTGAAGATCATATATTTTCAAGAAAATTCTTAGCTTTGCTAGAAGTACAAATAAAAAGAATTTTGCTACACAAACTTCCAGTCCAGGAGTGGAACAGTAAAAATTTACCCACAAAATTTTGCCCGGAAAAAATATGGACGTAACTTGTGACGCCTCCAAATTTCCACCACCAAATTTTTGTGAAAATCGGGTCGTCAGATATCATCTCAGCATATTGAATTGTCACTATTTGACAGCTTACCCTGTTATATCTTACAATAAAATATCACATACGAATAAATATACACACAGCGGAAGCGGAAGCGGAAGCATAAGCTTTAAATTAAATAATACGGTCTTACAATAACAGAGTATAGTACGAACATAAGTCGTACCAATTTTCCATTTACAACATCAAGTTAGACAAATCAGGGAACATCTTAACAATATGCTACCTTGCACTTTCCCTTCGAGAATTCGCCTCGCTATACTGATTTTGGAAGGTTTATAAAATATAGCAAGAATGAGCGAAATATGCTCAGCAAGAAATTATTCTATTTTGAATAAAATGATCCTTTCAGTCAAAAAGATAAAACGGTAAGGTTTTGAATCATTAAAACTTTAACATTTGAATTCACAAGTTTAATATGAATTACATCAACGCATGCATGATATACGAGTAAATGTAATACCACGCAATTTAACATTTAACAATTTGAATAATTGAACACCAATTGGGTGACATTTCTACCTGACACTTTGTCAATTCTTCATCCTAGACACACAATCAAGTTTAACAACTCGTGTCCGTATACGTCACAGATACATGAGTTAACTATATAGAGTCCCGATACACCAGTCATTAGCTATGTTCAATATTCGATCTCAAATTATCATGAATCATGTGAAAATGATAAACACTTCAATAATATGACATATTTATACGTGGTAGATATGCATAACTATTTTAAGCAAGTCCAAGAATTATGCTTGAACAATAAATAGTGCACAAGCAATTAAACAAGTACAATCATGGCAAATACGTATAACATTCTCCCCTCCTTACAGAAATTTCATCTCCAAAATTTTACATATGAAATAATTGAGGGTACTTCTCCATATTGCTTTCCAGCTCCCACATTGCTTCCTCGACGTCGTGGTTCCTCCATATCACTTTGACTAACGCGACCTCTTTGTTGCGCAGTTTCTTGACTTGGCGGTCGACTATCGCTACTAGGACTTCGACGTAGGTCAAATCCTGGTTTATCTCAATAGGTTGGTAGTCGATTGCTCTATGGAAATCAGGTTTGTACGGGCATAGCATGGTTATGTGAAACACGTTGCGAATATGCCCCAAGGCTGGTGGTAGGGCTAGTTCGTAGGCCACTGCTCTGATTCTCCTTAAGATTTGAAAAGGTCCCACCAATCTGGTACTCAATTTCTCCTTTTTGCCAAATCTCATTATCCCTTTCCAGGGTGACACTTTCAAAAATGCATATTCGCCTACTTTTAGGGTTTATCTTTGCGGTGGTGATCCGCATATTCTTTCTGTCTATCCTGAGTTGCTTTCATCATTTTGCGAATAACGTTGACGGCATCTTCGACTTGTTGTACTAGCTCAAGTCCTTTTGGCTTTCTTTCCCCGACTTCATTCCAATACAACGAGGTTCTCATCGAATTATTTCCTCTATAATAATAGGGCATAATACTATCTTATACATAGCTCTAATTTAATGGACATTCATTTGTAACTTACTTTTTCAATTTTTCCATTCTTTATCACCATTCGTTGTCTATAAAGTAACACCATTTTCAAAACATCCTTTCAACATTTACTATCCTTTTTGCATAATGTATATATCATGCGTCTCTTTAATACTATGGAGAATATTCCACACATAAATATTGGGTCCTTAGCATATTCGGTTCTAAATCAGGTGCTAAGTCTTGACCCTATGGGTATGTCCATAGACACGACTGCTAGTAGTTAACTTCGTCATATGTTCGATTTTCATCAAACATCTCCTTCTCATAACAACTTTTCGTTTGTTACTCGATACTATGGACTCATGGGTCGAAGATGATATCTCTTCGAAAATTATATTGAAAATACTTACATATATATCTTTCGTATATATAAAAAATTTACTGGCTTTCATTTTGAAAACATCATATCTTATATCTTATAAGATTTCTACTAATTGCCTTACTTATGACGTTTGTGAAACCCCAAAAATTGACAATATACATTTATTAGATGTGAATTTATGAGTTGTATTTTGTAATCGATATTATTGAAGTTCGTCGCATAAAAATTACGTAATCGAAAATCGCAATTATTTAATTTTTTCGAATTTTCAGTAACTGTGAATTTTTGATACGGAAGGATACGAGTATAATATAATTAAAACATCTATTAAAGGAATTATAATTCGTCTGATTTAAGTGAATTTTTCTTAGCTGAAATTTTTGTAAGAAAAAGAAAATGTGAAATGCAACGGAAATGATGATGCATGCGATGATGCAAGCGAGATGATGTCACCCTGTGACATCACCATGATGATGTCACAATGATGATGTCATCATGATGTCATTAATATGACATCATTAATATGATGTCACCTATCCATGTGTCAAGTTTTTAAATTTGCAACTTAGCTAATTTTTGGACCATATTTGTTAACTACCACAAGCTCATCTTTGGACCACAAACCTTAACTACCAAAAGGGACCAACATGGCTGCAATTTTGACCATAATCTCCGCACCAAAGTGGACGTCCAAGAGGGGCCAAAATAAACAAAAAGTCTCATCTCTCACACTTAGTCATTTTCCAAGCTAGAAAACTCAAAACAAACACAAGCAACTTTTTCTCTCTTTCTCTCTCTATATTTTCAGATCATGCCCCATTCAAGATCAAATTTAATCCTTCTTCTCTTAAGAAAAGAGATTGAAGATCCTATAATACCTTAGTATGCTTGGTAACCAAGGATAGCTAAGGAAATCAAGCACAATCACCTTACAAGGGCTTCAAAAATCTAAGGTAAACCAAGTTAATCCCTTGATCTAATGTTTATTTTAAGCATGTTTAAAGGAGGATGGGAACCATGCTAGCATGGTTAATGGTGTTTGTGGCTTGATTGTTGTTAGAA
>JAUMHB010103329.1:0-10057 GCA_032359685.1 Pittosporum tobira
TCGGGATGAGTATGTTATATATATATATATATATATATATATATATATATATATATTATGAATTAATTGTAGAATAAATTAAAACCAAAAAGTAGTATCTATACTGTTGCTATTGCCTCTATAACTACGGTCAATTATTGTTGCAATTGAGCAGAATATAGACCCTATATAAACGGCCAACAGCCGTTGCAATAACCTGTGGAGTTGTTGCAATTGAGCATAATCTTGGGGAAGATGGCGGTTGGTATAGGGTTTATACCAACGGCCACATCCCGTAGCTATTTAAAAAAGGCCATTGCAATTGATGAACTATACCAACGGCCATTTCCCGTAACTATTTACAATGGCCGTTGCAATTGAAAAACTATAGCAACGGTCATATCTCGTAGCTATTTAAAAAAGGTCATTGCAATTGATCAACTATACCAATGGCCATCTCCCGTAACTAATTAAGAAATGACATTGCAATTGATCAACTATACCAACGGCCACCTCCCGTAACTATTTACAAAAGCCCATTGCAATTGATCAAATACTTGACGTGGGCATAATGCTATAACGACGACCACCTCCCGTAGCTATTAAAAAAAGACCGTTGCAATTGATCAAATACTTGGTTTGGGCATAATGCTACAACAAGGGTCGATGGCCGTTGCAATAGGGTAAAAAACCGTAGTTGTTGACCAATACCTACACCTTCTGAAGCAATGGGAGGCGGCCGTTGCTATTGATTATAGCAACGGTCTTTTGGTCTATGGCAACGGCCAATGGCCGTTGCTATAGCCTTGTTTTCTGGTAGTGAATAGCCATTTCTCGTGCGAAAATAGTGTCAACCTATTTTTAAAGTTTTGTTTAGTGAATTTTATATTTCACTTTTTTAATTTAAGAATCCGTTTTTGTGATTTTATTAAGAACTAGCTTGAACATTATTATTATAAGTATAAAGGAGCCGAGATTGAGCTTGGCAGCTTGTGGTGGAGTACTCTCTGATAGATTCGCTCCTCCTGAGGGGGTGATCGGGATTAAGCCACATGGCAATACCTGCGAAAAACAAAGGACTATTCGCTGTTTGGGGTGGGCCTTTCAAACTCAAATATGTACAGGGTGAATCCGGTATTGTTCTTCTCGATTGCAGCTACAAGAGGGGACTAGGTCTGGACAATCTCATCAAACAAATGAGAACTATCAAAGGCATGAAAGAGGGAAGGCACACTCTTACATGATCGTTGTATTATCCGAATCTAAACAAGGCCAAATGTGGACACCTATTAGTTTGGTTCATAAAGCTTGATTTACATAATACTACATGAGAAAATTTTATTACGGACCTCCAGTAAAAATAGTATTACACAACATCTTATAAAAACAAAATGTCTTTAATTTAGTAAAAGTCAAGAAAAAAAGCAGCAGAGGGCAATTTCAAAAACTCACATATGTATGTAATATTTAAGGACAACCTGACGGAATTCCGGGAAGTCCGACCTTAAATTCAAGCTAAAGCGGTGGCTCCCCGGGAAGCCTGAATTGCAAGTACGTGTTGTAGTAATATAGTTAAATTATGTAGTGACCCCAGTATGGATATATAGGGCTAGTATAATATGTATTGTCAAGAACTTTATCGTTTCCTTTTGTTTGCTCTTAAACTATCTAGGGATGACGTTAGTCAAGCTCGTGATTTTGTTAAGTAAGCGCAATTTTGTGCACAGCAGAAAATAAACAAAAGCTTACGTACGGTGTTGATTGTGGCCTATTGAGAGAATTGACGACTGCATTTGAAAAGTTAAATATTATGGGAAATTCATTTATTTGAGTCAAAAATTGCTACATTTTACTAAATATAAACTTCATGTGAGCTTTTGTTTATATTCACTTTTGATCATTTTTCAATATTCGGCGTTTAGAAAATTATAAATATGAGAGCAAAACCTAATAAATTTTGATAATCATACACAAAAATTACATTTTGAGGAATAATTTGATAAGTTTAGAGAGATTTTAGAAAGGTTTTATGGGAGAGATTGTAGATAAAAAGGGACAAGTGAAAAAATAATCAAATTTGAAGTAAAATTGCATGTATTCTAAAATTTGTCAATTAATGTTAGTGTAGTAGTCCACCATGAACTATGAAATAATTTCATACCAAGTTAATGTGAGATGAAAGTTAACATTAAAAGTTCATATCCTGCAATCTATGAATTCAGATCCTCTGTTTCATTTTAATCCAACGGTCATCTGTATTACTTAAATAATTTATTAAATATCAAATAAAATAAGTAAATATATATAACCGTTAGATTATAGTGGAATAGAGGATATAGTAGAAGATAAAATAAAAGATTTGAATTCTAAAATCTATATCGAACATAATTTAGGTAGTTTCCGGTCAAGTCTATTACGATTTAAGTGTGTCTCCAAGCCTTGGGCATTGCTAGCCCTGAATTTGTTAAACTTCACCTTCAAAAACATACATACGCAGCAACCAGAGAGTAGCAATATATACTTTTTGCCCCGGCATCAAACCTTTTAACAAGCTCTTTGTTGACCTTAAGGCAACTGAACTCGAAGAAGCCAAAAATAAAGGCATTAACGCTGCAGTTTCCCCTCGAGATTTTCCAAAAGATATTCCTCACACCACATGACACTCCTAGATAGGTTGTTGTAACGGCTTGTTTTTATGTCTGTACTTCCCAGAAAAACAGATCCAGATATCCTCCAACATAGTTTTATGGAAGCCTTGGAGGAATACAATATGTTAAGTATCAAAACCTACGGGGATGTCCACTAGATCCTTCTTGTATTGGGTTTTGATATGATTCGACAGCAAATTATTACAAGGTGTTAAAGTACCAAAATCTACGGGGATGTCCACCAAGTTGACAGGTATACGATGAAATCCAACTCATGGAAAACCATATTGATGTTATCATCTCTTAGTTACAATTCACCTGATCATTCACGTTTAATCACACAAGCATCAGTTTTAAAATTGGTAAATAGAGTATTGATCACAAAGAACTAAAAGGAAAAAAATCTTATCTAGTTGCGGAGACCTTTCTGATGCATAAAGGAATCCTGCGAGCACGTCAGACGTCATTCAGCGTACTCACAGTCACATAAGCAAATTTGTCACTCGTATAAGATAACATACAAGGGGATTCGTCAAACTACATAGATTGGAAAACAAATTCCAACCATATATATCCATAAGCTAGTTCCTTAATTATAGTTGAATTTGTATATGAAGAAGTGGGAAACACTAACTCATCTGTGTGAAAATTTTATAAGTCCTACAAGAAGATGGTTTCAATCAGACACAAGCTGATGATGATCACAATATTTTCTTAACTCTAAAATTTAAGAATCTATATGAACAAAAATAAATTTATTTTAATAAGAGGTGATACTATAAATTGTTCAATATATATTAGCATAATAATATAAATAGAAGTATAGATTATTTAAATTTTATTTTACTAACCTTTAAGTAAAAATGATAAACTTTTTCTTTAAAAAAAATGATAAAAATGAATCTAAATAAATAAAAATAAAATAATTTTAATAAATTAAAGATGATAATATAAATTGTAATATATTTAAATTTTGGTAAATATGTCTCATAATAGGTGATGAGAATATAAGTTGTAACATGCATGATTGTGATTATGTTGTATGGTTTATTTTTTATTTTTTAATTTATTTTATATATTTAATATGAAAAATAAAACAAGAGAAAACGGCAATACCAGAGTCACACTTCTAATATATTAGTATAAAATTTATTTTTTTTATACAAGATATTGGCGATAGGAAAGTACGTACTGCTTATGTAAGAGTTACAAATATAAGATCGCCATAGAAAATATACAGCTTATAAGTAATATATAATTAAGATGGGGTTAGATAATACTGCTTATGTAAGATCGAATATCCAGAATATGCAAATCCACGTAAAACGTAATCAAAATCCTATTTGGATAATAAAAAACTTACTCGTATATGGAAAAAAAGAAGAGCTGAGGAGGCACTATAAAAATATAAGCAACGGCTTGAGCTTAAAACATACAGAGCTAGCTAGCTAGCTAGCTAGGTCAACAATGGCGAATCAAAACACAGCAGGCAAGAGAGAGAGGAGTGGTGGAAGCGAGAGAGGCGGTAATGAAGAAGAAGAAGAAGAAGATGAAGAATATGAGAGCAGCAAACCAAAAGTAAGGACAATCAGGATCAGCATGGAGGACCCAGATGCGACGGATGATTCTTCAGATGATGAAGACCATGAATCGCCGCCAAAGCCAAAACGTATAGTTCGCGTAATCCATCTGCCACTCATGAAGAATAATCCGAAACAGAGAGCTTGAACAATTGTTGGTTTAGTTTTTTACTTTGGATTTTTCTTCTTGAAAATTCTCCGTTATTCTACAAATAATTAATTAGGAGTATTTATTTAGTCCTTCTTTTCACTCTATTTATGTATATGCATGGTATTTTGGTTATTCATGAATAAATAGTAATTAGCTTAGCGTTAGCTATTTATTCATAGTTGGGGCACCAGTATTCTGAGGTTGACGCCCTTCTTTTTAATTAATACTACTACGCTATGAGTTTGCACAGTGTACGAGTGGTTTAAATCGGGTTGATGTATTAATCTTTTGAATTTATAATAATTAAATAAAATTATATCGTGGTGATTTTATTCTTCGTTAGTCATTAATTAAGAAAAATAATAATTAAACTTTTATACTAATCAATTTTGTATGTTCATAAATTATAAAATTAAAATAATTTATTCACCAAAAACGTAAACATTGAAAGTTGAACGTGCAATTAATATATAGAGAGAGATTAAAATATACATAGACAATAAATATATTTTTATATGTATCAACTAGTTAGAAATTTAATTTAATTTTACTGGTATAAATTTTGTTTAATAATTTCTTACATATAAATATATTGTTCTTAAATTTTATATGAATAATACATTATTATTATTGTTAGGAATTATTATAGAATAGTTATTTTGTAAATATTGTTATAGTAATTGAGTTTTTCATTTGTTTAAATATGTATTTTAAAATATTATTGTAGAATTTTTAATAATATAAATTTTTTTTTTTATGTAGATTTAGCTGTGGCTGTTACTAGATAATATATTTGATTTATTGTAGATAACACTATAATTATAAATAATAATAAAATATGCAGTGAAAAAAAAATTGTGAAGAAATTATTTCTTTCACTAAGTGTCATTATTTGTGACAGAATAGTAAAAGAATTATAATTGTTCATAAAATAGACAAAGCGAAGGATATATCCTTCACAAATTAGTTTTTTCCTTCACAAATTGATGTGAGAAAACAAGATTTGATGCTAAATTTGTAGTGCAAAATTTGTGAAGGAAAGTATTTATAGTGAAGTATTGCAAATTCATAATAACTTATTAGTGAGAGACATATCATTCACTAATTTTTTGAAGCAAAATTTTAATTATAACTAATAAGCAATAAAATTTTATATTATTACTTTTAGTTCAATTAACACTTTTTTTTCCATCTCATTCTCCATTATGTAACACTAATTTTTTAAATTTTATATTAGCAAGATGGTGATTAGGATAAAATAATTTCTAAGGTTCACAGATTAACTTTGAGAAAATTTTATCTTACCAGGTAGTAATTATTTAATTCAAAAATTGAAACTTCATTTATTTAACTAAATATTAATTATTTCACATAGTATTCATGTTTTTATTTTTAAAAAGAGCATTTTAATTTAACTTACTTAACTTTTATTTATTTATTATTTATTAGTACAATTTTTATTTTTGAAAAGAACTTACTCTACTTGGGCTTAAGATGTGTTTGGTTATGGATATTATTATTGTGATTCTTTTTTTACCTGATAAAGAAAAATATATATATTATTTTTCAATTATATACTTCATCTGTCTCAAAATAAATGAAACACTTCTCTTTTTTATCCGTCACACAATAATTGTAACATTTTTTTAGAAAATTTAATAATGTAAATTGCCTAAATTACCTTTACTTTATCAAATATAATTCACCACTTTATTTATTACTCTAACATTATGACACACCACTTCAATCACTATTCTACTATTTAAAATTATAATATCAATAATATATTCTACAACTATAAGTACTATTTCATTATTTAAATTATAATATTATTAAGAATAATTTAAATAATTTATTCATAATCAAACATATTTCTTAAATTTTGTGAAAATTAAAGTATTGGCCAAATTAATATAATCCATGCTCAAAATGTTGATTAATTTAATTTTAGTCTTTTCAGGTGTTGTCCTATTTATATATTTGTTCATTTTGCTATGGAGAAAGGTAACTGTCGCTCTCTTTGAAGGAACTCTGATCTCCCGTGACCTCTGCTCCACCTTCGGCAAAATGAACACCACTAACCCCAGAATTCGGTAATTCTATGCTTTTTCTTAAACTTCCACTCTGATTTTTTAGAAAATTAATTTGTGTTTTCTACAACAAATTTGTTAGGGACTATTTTGACTTTGGGTTGAAGAGCATACATTGATTGTAGATGATAGAGTTTCAGCTTGACCCAATTGATTCATTTCTTTTTCATGTTCATATTGCACAATTCCTATAGGGGTTTTGATGATTCGGCGGATTAAGATAGGTTGTGCGCATCAACTGTTTGGCAAAATGCTTAGATAAATTGCGATGCAAACTACAAATAACAAGAAAACAAATCGAATGCATCATACCGGTATGTATGATATACTTGATCATGTGCTTTCTATTTTATGAACTTTCTTACTTTAATTGATAAGGACAATAATAATTTATCGTCTTTGATAATATATATTGTCTTTTCAGAGGTTTGACATGAAAAAACTGATAGCAATTACTAGTCACTTTATTTTTTTTTTCTTATATACAAGTGTGTCTTTGAGTCAGAGCATTTCTTACATGGAACTGCAGTTTGATGCACAGGCTCTGCCCTTAAGTACCCAAATTTCTTCTTATAATTTGTGCCTTCATATGCAACATGGCATAGTTGGTTATTGAATGCTTATTATGCTTTTATATTTATAGGCCTATATAAACGTGTTCCAAACATAGTTCGACTCGATTTATTTTCTGAAGAGCAAAGAGTTTATTTCTATTATGTGTTTCGCATAAGTTTGTAGTTATAGACGCAACATTCTGGTGGCCATCATAAATTTCAATTGAGCTAAAACTTAGTAGAATTTTAGGGAAAACACATACTTTGTTTATCCATTGACTATAGAAGAGACGCATAGTAGATAGAGTTTTCTATGATTTTTTACTTTGGTAAATACAAATTTTCTGTAGTCTTCATTATAAAAATTTTGAGTAATGAGACTGTTTGCCTTGAAACTTTCATTTCAGGATGAATGAGACAATCAGGGGTTGAGACTTCCAGTATAATGAGCATAATTTGGAGACTTACATGTTAGACAACTCAGGACACTCAAAGGAAGACTCGGACCACTGGAACTTCATCTTGATCATGAAGTAAGAATGACTATTCTGATAATGAAAATTGAGTACAAGTTTATCTTTGGAGGCCCAATTCTCAAAATCTGAAAATATAGTTCTTTATAAAGATAGTGCCTCGACAAGAAGCCTTCGTAGAGATACAGTGTCACCGCTATTGTAAATGGTTAGCAGCTACTGATCGAGAGTGCTTAGAAAAATCTACATATGTTGGGAATTTGTTAAATGTTGCAAAGACGGGTTGTTGTACTGTAGGCAACAAACATGTCTTGTATGTGTTCATTACATTTCGAAAATGATTGAATGAATTTATTCTTAATTATATATTCTCTGTATATACTTTTATTTATCGATATACAAATAATGTTTTAAGTTAGTTTTGCTTACCAAGTGATATAATAATATAATGAGTTCTAAAATAAAATAAAATAATTTAATTTTAGCAAAATTTAACTAATTAACTATGGCAAATTCAAGCATTGATCACTGTAAATAATTAGTGAAGGTAACCCTCTTCACAAAATATTATTTGTGAGGAAAATATGCTTTCATTAAATAAATATAATAATTTCTCACTAATTGTTTTTCACGAGGGAAATCATCTATTCATGAAATTATTCCTTCACTATTTTTATTTTGTAAAGAAAATGTCATTCATAATATCTCATTCACTAAACATATTTAGTAACCACTTCGAATGATACATATTGTGAACTGCTCTAATGTGAGAAACTAAGTGAAAGAAATATTTCTTTACTGAAAGTCTCTCGTGAATAATACACCATCTTTTGTAAAAGATTTATCCTTCACAACAACTCATTTTTCTTGTAGTGTAATATTAACCATAACATGATTCCAGACTTCCAGTTCATAGTAAAAAGAAATATATGTACAACAAAGTTGAAAGTTGAACTTAGCAAGTAATATAGCTAGAGATTCAAAAATGTACTTTTTAGATAATAAATTTAATTTTTTCCTTTAAGGAAAAATGAAATATGTGACATGTCTAACCAAGTTTGGTTATATATTACTCTAATTAATAATAAATTTTAAAATATTTTTTCAATAATCAAATTATATAGATAATAAGAACTTAAAAACTAAGGGATTTTATCGATTCTTAGAAAATTTAATAATGTAAAACTCCTTTGTTTAAAAATGAGAGGGACAAAATAAAAAATAGTATCGAATCTGTCAAATCTATTTCTATATAATAAGAGACAAAACGAACTATTTTCGTCCTACTTTTGTCTGAGTCATTCTCGGCCGTCTGATTAATCCTCGAGTGGCAAATGGATAAGCCAAGTGTTTATATCTCCACAATTGATTCAAAAAGCACCGTTGGCACATTTTTTAGACACAAGACATATCAACTTTAAATTTCCAATGTATATTCGATCTTCACATAAAATTCTAAAACGTATATTATGTGTTGCAGAACTAGACCCAAAAAAATCATAATTAATATTTCACTTATTAGTAACGTAATTATTAATTATGATTATTAACATATAATATTGAATAATTTAGTGGCATAACAAGTGTGCTATTTAATTAAACCTCGAAAGTAGATATCACCGAATCGAAAAGTATTTATCTTCCAAAAATGATTATCTTGCCAGGATATCGTACAAATGTGGACTATTTATAGTTACCCACATAAAATTTAAAAATTTTTACAGAGGAGAGGAGGATATAACATGACTCAATTCAAATGTATATTCGATCTTCAATTTATGGGAGAGCAAGAAAATTGAATTAGAACAGAAGCTCCATCAAAAATCGCACAAAAAAAATTGCACCATTGATTTTGGTGTTGGCAACAAGTTTTGGCTGCAAAAACTGATACTCTGGCTATTTGGATGTAGTTTTGAGGTCCTCTGTACTGCACCAATACACACACACACACGCACACACCGACATGTATATTTTTCCTTCATTCTCATTTATCTACTTGCTCATACATCCGCTTGAAATTCTAAATCCATATTTAAGTCTATCTCGTTTCAAGATTTTTAGAAAAATATGATTTATTAGTAAAATTAAATGTTTGTTGTACTGTTAATTTAATATATTCTTCGGTCGTTTCAATATTTGGTGGATGAATCGAAACCAAAGGAAACCTATGCCAAATTGTAACCTATTGGTTTAGGTGCGGGTTTTGATTACTTTAAAAACTTGGATCCTCAAAAATGCACCATGCTCTATCCTATTCAAATATTTGAAATTGATATTACGTAATGCATAATAAAGTGACAGAATCATATTTCATAGTACATTTGTTAGTAACGTATTTATCATGATAACTATTACATAATGCCAAAGACTGATATGGTGACGTAAACACATTCATTATTCAATCAAACCTCAAAAGATGATATGAATATCAACTTTCAAATGTACATTGTATTCTCATATTAAATTTTGAAACATGTATTATGTGGTGCATAACAAAGCGAGAAACTCATTATTATTATTATTATTATTATTATTATTATTATTATTATTATTATTATTATTATTATTATTATTATTATTAT
>JAUMHB010103340.1:0-10057 GCA_032359685.1 Pittosporum tobira
TAATGTGTATGTGTTATTGTCTGTTAAATTGTTAAATGTTATTGTGTGAATGTATAATTGATTAATTGTATATTGTGATTTATGAATGTGTTATGATGATTTGATCAATGATGAATTGATAATTATAATTTATAAATTAATATAATGTGTGAATAATGAATTAATTATTTTATATAATCATATTTTATAATAATTATAATTTTATATAAATTAAGCTATTATGTTTGTAATATCATTTTAAATAATTTTTTTAAATTAAAATATTAAACTAATTACATAAATTATATAAAAAATCATATCTTTATTAATCTTAATATAAAATTTAAATTACAATAAATATGATTTAGTTGTTACAATAAATTACAATCAAATTGAAATTACAATGAATATGATTTAATTGTTACAATAAATTACAATCAAATTGAAATTACAATAAATTACAATAATTATGATAATCAATAAATAAAAATTATTTATGATTTATTGATTTTCATATTTAGTTTCTTCAATTTCTTCCGAATTATCTTCAATTGAATTAACATTTTGTTGTTGTTTCATTGCATCCAAATAATCCTTGTAGCAAATACATATTTCTAGTAATTGCGGATTTAGTTGAGTCTATTGTTCGCTCAAAATCTTACCATCCAAAGAAAAAGCAGATTCCGAAGTTACGGTACTAGTTTAGACGGTTGGTATATCACGGCCCATTGCGGCCATAACGGGATATTGCCTAGCATTATTTCTCCACCATTGTATTATATTAAAATTATCAAAATATTCAGAAGTCATAAATGAAGTAAAATTAGTTTTTGTATATAAATCCAATTCATTTAAAGAAGATTGTGTTTTTAATTTTTTCCTGAAGCAGATTACAAAATCAAATTTTTAGAAGAAGATGAAGAAGTAATTTGAATTTACTCACGAAGTCTTGATCCATAAATCATAGTTCAACATTGTTTTATTGTCGAAGTAGTTGAATGGAATGTCATGTTGAATCATACACTTCATTTGCATATCTCTTTGCAGAGGTTGATAGTATGTGCAATTGTATTCGGTGTTGTCAATTTGTGCTTAAATAGATTCAGAAGCTTGCTTTGATGTGCAAGACTTGTTATGACAGACAAGTGTTGAATTGTCACCGATCACTAGCAATTTATCGCAATTCTTGCATTTGACTTTTATCACGCTGTCTACTCTTACTTGATCGAAAAAATTTCAATTGCCGCCTTTCTTTTATGCTCTACCACTTCAATTGTTGGATTTTATGCAACTCGAAATTGAGAAGTGTTGACCGAAATCAGACCACTTTGAGGTTGACATGCGGATGTCATAGTAATAATAAAAAATATAATAATAAATTTATAGTAACTAGTAACTAGTAAGTAGTAATATATTATTTTTAATAATATTTATTTTGTAAATAATATATTTTAGAATGTAAATAATATTTATTTTGTAAATAATACAATATTTATAATATTGTAATATTGAATAAATATTTGTAGGAATATATGAAGAAATATTTGTAATTGAAAATGTAATATTGAAATTTCAAGAAATAAATGTAAGAATGTGTGAGTTTGGGAGAGATTTTTGGTGTGAATTTTTTTGGTTTGTGAAATGAGGTATTTATAGGTCAAAAAAAGAGTTTTCCTCAAAACTAGTCGTTTATAGCTTTTGGGAGGGGCATTTTTTTGTCAAAAAAACCCAAAAAGTCAATTTGACCGTTGGGCTCTGACCAGGCTAGCCGTTAGGCCTGGTCAGGCCCGGTCCCACAAGCTTGGTCCTAAAAGCCTTGTTTAGCGGTCCATGCATAAGCCTAGTATTTCAGTATTTAAAAAGACTTGTCTTTGAGTCCAGTCTTGAAAATTAGTCCTCGACCCCAATCTTTTAGGTTGTTTATCGGTTTTTTTGGAAAAAATTGGTCCTAGTCTTAAAGTAGGTCTAGTCTAGGCTTAGACTGAGACAGTTCTTTGGAGTGACCTGACTCAATCCAGGTTTCGGTCTGGTCTTTTACTCGAAATCAAGGACTGGATGGGACCATTGGACTTTTGAAAGACCGGTCCGGACTGGACCGGTCCAGGTTTTGACTAAGATTTGACCAAGCCAGATCCAATTCAAACTTCGGTCTTTAAACTTTTTATGCACCTTTACTAGTATAGTAGGATTGACAAAAAATATAGAACCTACCTAAATTAAAAGCTTTGGTGATGTGTTGTTTCCCTCTCGACGAAGAAGCTCATATCCCATTATCTCGCTGATCGACCATGACGAAGTTATTTTGAGGTCAGAGCCTTCATGCATGTGTGGCGGAACCAATAGTTGGCGTCGACTTTACTCAAGAAGGGTTTGAGCCATGCGATGAAATTTAGTCAACAGAAATGCAGAATATGCATAGTCATCTTAATTACGAAGTGTATTATTTTCATATGTAAATAATCCTACATCTGTTTTAACCTTATAGATAATTTTGAATTCTATCAAAATTTTAACATTTCATACAATAAAATTTCTTAGTTTGTAAATTTATAGCATTAACCTTGATACATATCGAATTAAAATAAATTCATGTCAAATTTGAATTTTAAAATTTTACTAATATACTAATTAAATTGCGCATATATCTCTCATTTGTAACCGATGAATATTACTCAAGGGAAAAATAAAAACAAAAGAAACAATCAGTACTCCAATTTTTGGCATAATAAAGCAGCATGGAAGCTTTTTTTTTTTTCTTTTTTTCACACTTAGTTTCAACAAGAAACATAAGGAAAAAAAAAGTAAAATTCTATTCCCGTTAACTATTTACAAATTTCTAAGTCACCTAATAAATAACAGATGTCAGCATCCTCTCTCAGGAACAGATATCAGTTGCGCCATCAAAATATTAACCGGCGCTAGTCTCAATATCCCATGACCCTAAAAAGTCAAAGCTTAAACAACTTTGTTGACCAATAGAATCACACTCTTTGCCTGCTGGAGTTAGTACGGACTGGATTAGGCACTACTTCCTGATAGTCATCGGGATCGTCATCCTCGTCGGAGGATAGGTAAGACGTACCCATCCATGCCTTGAAGCCTTCATTTAGACGCCTCTCCACCTCCGGTGTCACTTCCATCGGGTTTGCTTCCAGCATTTCCAGCCCAATATTTCGGCCTGCAAAATCACTCTCGTCGAGAACCACGGCTGCTTTTCTTCTTAAAAAGAAATACGTAAGCCCGTATAAAATAACAAGCCCCCAAGATGAAATCTCGTAGCACCAAAATAATGGCACACAGCAGCTGCTCCCTAGTGTGAGGATCAGGGAGCCCAAAAAAAGGGCAAGGAGTCCGAAAACTATGGCAAACACAGCATTTAGAATAGAAAGACAGCGAACGCCACCTGTAAATTAATAGAAAGGAAAAAGACATTATAAAAAAAGAAATATTTATAAGCACTAATTTAATACAAATCTTCCATAGTCGAAAGCATAGAGTAAACATTGTCACCCACCCACCTAAAATTTGTTTCTATGTCCCGAGGCCCTCGTTGGCAACACACACACACACACACACACACGCACAAACTATTTATACACACATATATAAAATGCTATGCAGATCTAAATTCATGTTAATTAGTTAGAGACAAATAACAAAGGTACTACTAGGACTCCCATAAAAAGTTCAAAAATTCTTCAGAATCTTGACAAGTCTAATAATAAAGGGCTAGTTGTTTAAATTGAGCAGCTTAAATGGAACAAAATGACAAAATGATATGAACTCTTATGCATGCAGTGTTAATATATGATGTTTTCCCCAATTAGAGAAACAGAGCAAATTAAATTGGCACATGAATCGGAGAAAATGAATAACGAAAGTATGTTCCCTCAGAGACCTGTTAAGAGAGTACAATCTCAATCATGAAATTTTCAGAATTAGCATGGTCAGATCTATAAACATCACAGGGAACATCAAACAATTTTATTTAAAATAATAAAAATTGTCAAAAATCAAATAAAAAAACTTACTATAAAGAATTATAGATTTACAATGGATGCTCATAAACATATTGGAAAAGAATAAATACCCCAACCTACAAAAGAAGTCCTCATAATGAGCTGGGATTAACAATTTATCATCATCGCATCACTCCCTTTTACCATCTGTGTCTAAATCAACAATCAATGACTAGTGTATACGCACGCACGCACGCGCGCACACACACACACACACACACACATGTATGTATATGTAGTTATGTACACACGCACGCACGCATGATGGGATTAGGCTCTCGTAGTACCCTACCCAATCTCACACGTCCATTGTTTGATCGAAGGGTAAGATTCAGTGGCTTAAGACTATTTTCAGGGGAAGGTGCTGAAAATAGTGGTGGAAGATTGTGATTACTATTATATTCTTGTGGCTCCACAAACAGATAAAAAAGTAAACATCATCCGCTACTGTTTCTAATGGAAGTCTACCATTTGCTAGAAATAGTAGCAGATGATCCTTTATATAAGTGAGTGGCTTTTGTTTGTGGAAGTCTGAATATGGATATTAAGGAAGAGAAAGGAGATATCAGAAGGGAGGTAAGCTCGCCTGCCATGTGGGAAGGGGAGAGAGTATTGTCAAGTGTCATTAAATTCTGCCCAAATGAAGATTCTGAACCTTCCGCAGCAGATGGATAGCTTCCGCTACAAACAGTAGAGGATGTGGATTCTTATAACATGCGGAGTTGCAAGGCTATAATTGTAATCACTACCTTCTGCACTATTTTCAGCACCTTCCGCTGAAAATAGTAGGGGAAGGCACTAAACCTCATCCGTCCGATTAAATGTTGGAGGGTTGAGATTAGGCCTCATCCAATTGTGTACCTGGAGGTACACAAGGGGACAAAGAAGAAAATAGAAGGGTATCTTCGAAATTGACTAGAAGCATTGCATTTAGCAACTCAAACGTGCCCCTAACACTAGGCCCACATGACTTGAGATCCCGCGTTGAGCTGCCAAACGTGCAAGCCTGTACTGCATTTGGGTTCTAACGCCTTAAAAGCTCCATAAAACAATCACAGATTGTGGAAGTACAATATCAAATGTCACCAAAAGATAAAATAAGGGACCTACCCCTTTTTGAAGCACAATAGTCATTCTCGACTACCTTCAAGCATCCATGCCTTGCTGGAGCAGTGTAAGCTACAGTCATTCCTACAGGAAAGGTAAAAAATTTAGAAAGCTAACAGCAGCAAACAATACAGAAAGAAGTAACAACAAAAGACCAGATATTTCACCAAACTACACAAAAATCAAAATTGACCCAATTAAAGAACCACACCTTCTCAATCTTAATTCCCACATTACTACCCGTGAAGTTCCTGACCATATTACCCATTAAACTAGATAATTAATGAGAAACATATCTCAAGCTAAAAATGCTCGTGGTCCAAAATATGAACAAATATATGATTAAACCACAATAAACGCACTTAAGATTAATGATGCCCGAAGCCCTAAACATATCCACTCAAATTAAGATCTTGCTCCATAAATCAAAATGCACATCCAATTAATCAAAACGAGAACTTCGCATTTCCCACACCTGCAACTAGATAAACAACAGACCAACAGAACACGAAAAAAAGAAGGAATAAACACAAAGGTCCAGTATTAATCCATAAAAATTTAAAGCAATTTTATGTGATATTAGAGGTTTTGACATTTTCTCCATTTGATTTTTCCCCCCTTTAATGGTAAGCTGGGTTATCTCCCAAATTGCGGTATTTTGTACTCTCTCACCTTAATTGGATGAAGTTATATTTTCTGGCCTGTTCACTGGAAAAAATCCAATCTAACAAACAAAATACTTTTTTTCTAGTTAAAGGAGAAGATCTGTTAAGTTTATTGGATGAAGTTTTGCTTTTATATATTATCAAACTTGAATTAGTTAATGATTGTGACTTTTGGTATTCCTGTTCGTAAATTTTAAATTTCAGAATTTTAATTTTACTGCATAACTAAATTCTTTTGTATTATTTTTAATTCTTTTTTATTAAAGTACACTGACAAAATTCTTTTGTTTTTCCACAGAGAACTTGTGCCACCTGCCTTGTAGATGTTATAACTGGAGAGGGTCAAGCCATCTTCACAGCAGAGTGCTCACTCCACTCACTTTAGCTGCATTGCCGGCAGTGTTCATCATGGTCACCATCGTAGCCTTGTTTGCAGCTCCGATTGGAAGGACCTTTAGTTCCAACCCCAAACCAACCCACACCCCCCCCCCAACAAAAAAAAAAAAAAAAAAAAAAAAAAAAAAGAACTCCTATACATGGGCCCCCATTGGGCTTTTCTGATGATGAGTCCCTTCCTTTGATCTCTACAACGGATGCAACAACCACGTCACCCAGCATCTCACAGTCTATTGTTACTGTCAAGGCCATCCCGGAGCTTCCTGCCGTCGCTTCTTCAGAATCCATTCCCACATTTGCTGTGCTTGTCAGCATGTAGGCCCCGCCCCTCCTTGAATACGTGCATGCACCCACTGATCTTGTCACAGTAGTCGATGTTAGTGGCAGCATGGGCAGCATGAAAACTTCACTTCGCATGCAAGCTGTTGCGTTCGTAATTCAAAACTCGGGCCCATCTGATCGACTAGCTATATTCGTCTTCTTGAGTGAGCTCGAATCTTTCCTCTGCGCAAGATGTCTGCGAGAGACTGGGAAGATACTATATGGGCCGTGGATGCTCTTAGAGCCAATGGCGGGACCAACATTACAGTAGGACTTAAGCAAGGCGGCTGGATTCTTCATGAACGTTGGGAAAGGAATCCGGTTCCGAGCATTATCCTCCTATCTGATGGTCAAGACAATTACAACCTTGGCGATATAATAAATCCACAACAAAACCCACAGAATAATTGCAACTCCACAAACTCGAGGGTTCTTGAACATCTGAATCTTTTAGTTGACCCACCCACTGATTCTGGTCAGGCTTGGTCATTGGTTATTCCAGTTCACACGTTTGGTTTTGGCACAGACCATGACGCTGCCTCTATGCACGCAAAATCTGATGCATCTGGCGGCACCTTTTCCTTTATCAAGTATGTTGAAATGATCCAGGAAGGCTTTGCCAGGTGCATCCGTGGTCTTCTCAGTGTGGTAGGCCAGGTGGTTCGTGTCTCTGTGTGGTTCGTATTGTCTGGAGTGGATATTACATCCATACCCTCAGGAAGGTATGAGAATGACGTTTCTGAACAAGGACAGAAAGGTGTGATACACGTCAGAGATTTGTACGCCAACGAGGAGAAAGAGTTCTGGTATACCTGACGGTTTCTGTATGTTTAGCAGCTGAAAGTGGTGAGGAAATAAAGAAGACGCCGTTATTGGATGTGAAGTGCTCGTATAAACAACTTGGGTCAATCGAGATGGTAGTTATACAAGGCCAGAGGGTTGAGATATGTAGGCCGGACGTCGTGTCTCAGGCGGATTTGATGGTGAGCTTGGAGGTTGATCGTCTAAGGAATCGCATCTTGGTGGCAGAAGGTATTGCGGCGGTACGAGGGATAGCAGAGCAAGGAAACCTAGAGGGTGCACGTGCTGAGCTGGCAACCCAGAGATCAACTCTGCTAGCTTCAGCTGCTGCACAGGTTGCACCTGGCTTGAAGCCGAGTTGACGGAAACTTGGGAGGGAATGGAAAGCAAGGACCAATACGAGGTCCTTGGTTGAGCCTCTGTGCTCAGGGGGATTAGTTCACACTCAAGGCAGAGGGCAGCCACCAGTGTTGGAGCTTGGCAAAAGGCAAGGAACAGTTGCGCCACGTATGAGACACCCGCCACGGCCAGGATGATGAAAAAAAGTCGTAGAAGATAAACTCCAAAACCATGAAAACTAGAATTTTCTAGAATTTTAGTTTATTTAATTTATTTGGAATTTAGAAGTTTAGTATTTGCATCGTACTATTTAGACTTCTAGTTGATTTAGGGTTTTGCTGAGTTTACTATTTAAGTGTTGGTCGTAATTCTCACTTTGACATATAGATTTTTAGTTTCAGAAAAGTTTTCAATTTTATCCATTTACATCTTCCTTTCACCGTTATTTATATTGATTATCTGTATTTTCTGTGAAGCCCTACATTACTTCTTTCAAGTTTCAAGGTTGCAGCTTGCACATATACTATATGCCATGCCTTCCAACATTACTAGCCCTGAAGTTCCAGATTATATGACCCATTAAACCAAATAATTAAAGGGAAACATATAGAAGGACGAGCTAAAAATAATTGCAGTCCAAAATATGAACAAATATATATGATTAAACCACAATCACTTAATGATTCACGATGCCTAAAGCTCTAAACGAATTTCATTCGCATAACACTCAATATAAGATCTTTTTCCACAAACTAAAATGCACATCTAATTGATCAAAACAAAAACTTTGCATTTTCCTCACCTGCAACCACATAAGCAACTGACGCACAGAACACGAAAACCGAAGGAAGGAACACAACCATCCAGTAAAAATCCACCGTCTGTTGATCCGTAAGATAAAACGCCCCAGGAAAAAGATCCGAATCACCACCAACACTACCAGTACCGCCTCCGGTAACATTTATATTAAGCGGCTGAATCCGTAGGTCGCGACAGAACGGCCGCTTTCCAAGATCGCCGGGAAACACTATTTTCAAGCTGATCGAGGTGGAAATAACAATTGCAAGTGTTACAAGGGTTAATATACAAATTAAAATTGGTCTCTGCAGCCGAATCCAAGCTTTATCCTCCTCTCTGAGGCTCTCATACTCGTGCTTTGGCATGAACGCTTGCCTGAGAGCGTCCCCGAGGATCGCCATTTCTGTACGGCGTGTGTAGGTTTTCTAGGGGTTTCTGAAAGATATGGTAGTTGAATTTGATGAAAACGTAAACCCGGGGGCTGGGAAGATAGAGGTTGAGGTGTTATATGATAATGGGGTGTACTTGTTGCTTTCAGATTTCTCAGTTAAGCTTCAATCATCAATTTTCAGGGGTTCACCAAAATGGCTTTGCTTCACTCATAGTTTTGTTTTAGGGGTAAAAATATATATTATTATTATTATTATCCTTTGGGACTTAATTTTTAATTATTTCTATTATATGATTAAATTCTTGATTAATTTCAATTTAATTGTAGTCAATTGAAGATTTATGTAACCAAAACATCATTGGTTAGTGTTTTTAAACATTTTTTAATACGTAAAAAATTATTTATTTTGATTTTTCATATATTAACAAGGGCAAAAAAGTAATCATGCAAAAATTATTTTTCTAGTAAATTTACTTCTCAAGATTCTTACTTGTCAAGTTTACTTCTCTGGTAAATTTGCTTCTCAAATCCCTAGCAATCACACTCGCAACACATTAAATCATAACCAAGTTTGTTTAGCTTTTAAGTCCACCTGTTGCTCTTAGGTTAACATGAAGCGCTTCCCCAACAACACACAACCCCTCCGCCATACCGAAAGAAAAAATAAAATTGCTTTTATCTTCCTCCAATAGGGGATAAAAGAAATGATTTCGAAAATAATTTCTGATTGCTCCAAGATCTGACAAAGATGAGACATATGATGGCAAATGTAGTTGAAGTTTTAAGTTTTGACAGAGAAAAGAAAGAGTTATGTTGAATCGAGGTTCTCTTAAGTTTAGTTCAATAGTTGTAATTTTTTATTTTTTTTTCTGTAATTGACATTTTCTAATAAATTGTACAAAATGAAGTGAAGGTATTTGGTGAAGTTATTGGATTGAGATCCTGTGTTTAACTTTCATTCAAAACTTGAGTTTAGATCTATGAGTTGAGAGCTTTCTTGATATTGATCCCTACTAGAGCTGGCTGAGTGGGGGGTAGGGGGGAGGATGAGGATGGGGAAGAAGATGAGCTTATTTTTTATTATTATTTTTTGTCAGATATGTTAATAGAAATAGGTTGTGATAAATATTTATTCTTTAATATTATATATATGTATAATAATAAGATATATTCATTTATTATTTATTTAAATATTTCTTTTTTGAACATATTTATTTAAATGGTTATATAGAAAATATACT
>JAUMHB010103351.1:0-29407 GCA_032359685.1 Pittosporum tobira
TTTTTGAAAAATAATCATAAAATACCAAAACTTAATTTCATACTTTTTGAAAAATAATAATAAGACCAAAACTTCATCCGACAATTTCAATCCTTATCTAGGAATCAAGCGTCTCTTATACTCCAACTCTCATGAATCAAATCGCATAGCTATTTTATTTACAACAATTTCCACTACTCAATCATATAAAAAAATTACGATTACTTAAATAAATATTACTTCCAACCGTCCATCATTATACTTATCCAAAACCAATAACTTATTAATTAAATTTCATACCTTACTAGTATAACATCTTTTCTACTAATAATTGTTCAAGCACTTCATAAGCATCATTTACACTAAATTTATTAATTTATCAACTGACTCATACAATTATTTCTTATCTGACAGTTATGCTATATCATAATTATTTTCATATATCCAGCCACACTTTAAAATAATATTAGCATGTTTGATAATTGTTTCTAATACTATTGCAAATATTTAAAATTATTGACACTGATTGTAAAAAATTAGTTATCATATACATCAACATTAAATATATATACATATATATACACACAATTATTTATAATACTGTTGCAACCTTTGTCAGAGTAATAATATAGTGGAAAGTGACAAGCTAATAATTATTGACCATTTGAGTTTTACGGCGTCTCAAAAGTCGTCCGACGAATATTAATGGAATCCACACGTATTCCGTTGTGGGGTCCACAAATACTTTACGACGCACAGTATGAGAAAAAATATTTCTTAACTTTAACGTTGATATTCTTTTTGTCGGAAACCACTATTTGCGTTTAACATCCTACAATTTATTTTATCCCCAAAATATCATACTGTTAAAAATAAATAAATTTTATAACATGTTAAAAATATTGGGTTCTTACACTTTGAGTACAATTTTTTGTTAAAATATTTACCATAGTTTAATGTTAAAAGAAACATTGTTAATAAGAAGTTACTACTCCTTATACTATATCCTCAGTTTCTTCCTATCTCTATCTTCTTACCTTACTTGTATACAATTCTACGTTTTTCTATAACTCCGAGAGTTTAAAAATCGCTTAAAAATTCTTATTTATATAGTGTTTCGGTGTCATTCTTTTATAAATTTATTTTTTCTTATTTTTAAAAATTATTTTTGAGACTCGTATCAATAAAATAAAATAAATAAACCAGAGAATTTTCAAGGGTATCCTTGTCTAGTAAAGGTTTTAAAGAAAATTCTAGAAAATCACTAATTTGATTTTGAGTCTCTTGGATGCAACTCACAGGTAAATTTTTTGAATTCTGATTTAAAAACAAAAAGTAAAAAAGCAACTATACTATAATGAATAAAGGTATTAACATCTATTGGACCGAGTGGTACGAGGTCGATGTGGAGTTTGAGTACCGTAAATGTAGTAAATAGTGTCGGAAGAACTCCACTTTATGAGTCCGACAATAGTTCAATTCTGAATTTAGACGAGAGTTATATGGCTTGCGACTAACGAACACGAGAAGATTTGCACAAAAAAAAAAACAAAAAAATAGTAAAGATACAATTACATAAAATCCAAAAATATAAAAAAAAATGCAACTCCGGATCAAGAATTATTTATGGGAATACGTGTAACTAAAATGAAGCATTGTTCAAATGTGAATACACTCACACAGGCTTTAACAGTAATCATATGGGCTTAATGCGTCACCGGATTAAAGGCAAGTTTAACCTTGCAGAATAGGGTAGAGCCTATTTTGGCTATTCACTCAAGAGTCGAGACCCCCCCATCGAAATAGAGTAATTTCGTATTCTCGAATTCTAAATCTTTGAGTCTCTCCCAATATTACACACGTGCTTATTCTTATTTTAAAAATAATGTCTTTTTTAAAGTACTTTTGTTGGAATGTTATGTCAGATCATATATATATATGTATATATGGGCTTCTCCAATCTAAGGTAGCATTAGAAATCCTTATCTAAGGCCATTTACTAAAATTATGTCGCTTTGTTTATTCTCATTCTTCCTCAAATAACGTGTTTCGTTTCTTCATCTAGCTCTGAAACTCCAAGTTCATCTTTCGTCTTCATTTAATTCAAGTTTTTGACTTTTCATGAAGTTTTAAACTAATTAATATGTCTTCAAATTCTTAGAAAGAAGTGTGGCTGTAAGAGAGAAGAAAGAGGGATGAAAACACCCAAAAGAATAATCATTGGACCAAAGTCGTAAAAAAATCTGATAGAAAAAAGGAACAAAAATAAAAAATAAAAAATAAAATAAAATTACTTAACAAAACTACGTAATTATATTTAATGGCCTTAGATAAAGTTCTCTAAGGCATCCTTATAATAGATATGCCATATACATATATATGTATATATATATATATATACAGAGAGAGAGAGAGGGAGACACTTAACTTCTGAATTTTTATCGACAGTTGCAGAAGAAAAGAATTTTTTTTTCTAATTTTGCGTCTTAAATTAAATGAATGGACTATAATCGATAGCATTCTGTAAGATACAAACTATATATTTTTCTCATAGGTATATGTATGCACACAAATTTATGTTCTCAAGATAAATTGGAGGAAAACAAAGAATAAAATATTCTTCATGCTCTAGATATCGAATATAATAGACTAACAAACTGGTTTAATTCATCCCTATGTTCTAAATTCTTAATAGATGCTCATGTAGTGATAAAATAAAAATAATTAACTAACAAAAATGGTTAATCAGTGCATATTTTATCTCAAGACAATCAATTTATGTATGATTAGAAGGGGGTAAAAAGGGTATCACCATTAAATTCTTTTAATAATACAACAATATTTTTTTCATTTTTGTCTTTTTGTCCACTCTTTTTCCTCTCTTCCTATTTTCTTCTCATGCATTATTCCCTTGAGCTGTAAGAAATTAATAGCAAAAAATTATTCTGCAAAGAAATTGATACCAAAAACTATGTGTCGCATATAAATAAATGAATGCTATTTTCAAAATGAAAAACAGACGCATTACATTTGTATTCATCAAAAAAGACGGTCATAAATTTTAGATCTATAAAGCATATTGTCATGTCACCTCCTTCGTATCTCCGTTTTTGCATTCTCTGTTATTGATTTCGAGTGTTAACCAGATTTGAAAGATCCAAACTAAAATACTGAAGAAGCTCCAAATTCCTATAGATTTACAGTAAAATTGTTGACTTGAAAGGCAAAAATTTATATGTAAATTCAAGGCAATGATATAAAATCAAAGTAATCCAACATAAAATCATAAATGAATCAAAGAATAAAAATTAATCACATAAAAAACTTGTGTCAAAGAGTCACAGTTCTGAGCACCTTACAACACCAGCAGCCGTACAAATCCACCGCTACCCGTTTCTGGCAATATAGTGCTCGTTTGGTAGCCGAGTTGAGAGATTATGACAATTAATCATAGTAAAATATTATGTTTTATAGAATGTGACAAATTAAATTTAAATAAAAAAAAAATTGACTTTACAACTTAAATTTAACTTCAAGAAAAATTTAAAATTTGATTTAACCTGCAAACCACAATTTGATAAATTACCACTGCAACTACCAAACACTACTATAATTTGCAGCCCCATCATCCAATTGCTACGTCAAAGTTTTAACACTTACAATGTGCACAACGATTTATATGCATGGTGAACCTAGGCTTTTATGGAAAAGAAAAAAAATGAAGTTTCCGAAAATGCCCTTCTGTTCACATGTATTGGGAAGAGTCCGGTGGGGAATTCACCGGAAAAGACATTAAGAGTGCATTTAATTGGAAAACATTATAGTCCTTCTATCCCAAAATTTAAGACCAAATACATATTTTTTGTTATCCAAATTTGAAAGACTAATCACATAAATCAAAGAGAACTTGGAATAAGAGTTTTATGGCGAGAAATAAATTTTATATGGTGAAGAATGATTATATCACCTTAAAAATAGTACTTATTCATTTTTAGAACGGATGAATTACGGACTATTTAAGAAGTCTGGAGTATAACTTATACTTTGCTCAAAAGTATGAAGTACGATATGAACTTTAGTCCTCTTTTAATATTTAATTTTTTTTTATCCCTCTATGAATTTCTCTCACCTTTATATTTATTAAATTTTTTTCACCAAATACACATAAGGTGTGCATGATTACTAGTAAACATAAAGCCACATAACAAAAAGAAAAAGTGAATAAATTGAACACATTTGCCAAAAAATAACCATATTCAAGTGTCTTTCCTGAAATTTTAAATTTGACCCATACTATGCTCATCTGATTAAAAGGGAAAAAAAAATGCAATTTTTAAAATTGCAGGACTAAAATAGGGGACTAACATCGAAGAACCGCAAAAATTGGAAGGGCTAGTTTTTCAATTCACCCTAAAGAAAGGTCATATAATTGAGCATTCGATCAAATTTATGAACACTAGCATTTGTGTGGGCTATATCTTTAAACCTTGTAAACTGGGCCAGAGCAATTCGGGCCACGGACATAATTCTAAGCCTTCAACTTTTATGGCCCATTTTATTTTATTTTTTAATTTCCAGCCCTGTCAGTCAGGCTCTAATGTAAACATAGGATGTTATTCAATTTGTCCTATTAAAATTATAATATTTTTTTTTGACATTTTAATACAGTTGTAATGTTAATTTTTTAAAAAATTTAATAATATTAATTATTTAAATTATTTTTAAATTATCGAATATGACATACCACTTCCTCTACTACTCCAATATTATGGTCCACCACTTCAATTACTATTATACTATTTAAAATTATAATATTAACACTATATCTCACCATTTCAACTACTATTTCACTATCTAAAATAATAATATTATTAATGATAATTTAGATAATTTACTCATAATTAAGCACATTTTTTACGATCCGTGAAAAATCAAACTGTAGCGATAAATATGGGACGAAGGGAGTGTGTGTGTGTGTGTGTGTGTATATATATATATTTAAGCTTTCATTTTATAAAAAAATAAAAAAATTAAGCATTCATTTTATAAAAAGAGTTTTAAGAAAAATTATGAAAACAATAAAGTATGCTACGTGAGTTTTATATAATTTTAGTATCCTTCATAAAAAGAGTCTATTATGTAAAAGTTACTAACTTCAACTATATATTTTTCTATATTTATTTCCTAAATATAATATTATAATTTTAAATTTTAAATTATTTTTTTTATTTTTATACTATCGACGCTAGTCATTTTCTGTTGCATAAATAATAGGCAAATGGATCGCATTTTCAGAAATAAAAAGAGTAATATTTGTGAAGATTGAAGAGAAAAGGTCCGCCAAGAAATTGAATTGGTTTTTTTTTTATTTAATTTTTTTTCTATTGATATCCAAAACATCTATTTTTATTAATTCAATTTAAGTTAAATTAAATTTATAAAATAAATATAATTCTTTCAACATAATTTACTTATTCCACAAAATTTAAACTCAAAAAATTTGTGAATGTGACATCTCACTTTTTAAAGAAGTTGAATATACATTTCCTTTCTTGGGTTGTGTGTAGTAAGTAAATATTTTATGGTAATTTTGTAAGTGCAGCAATCAAACTTATACGACTACAAAGTTAAGAAAGTTGTTCGCCATCCACCTTGTCGACCATTGTGAAGTGCAAATTTTTTTCTTTTTCTTTTTTTAATAAATTAAATTTGAGAGTTCATATCGGTTACAAAATTAAAATTTTAAAATATAGCAATAATAAATAGAATGAAATAATTCATTCTCGATTTAGATTTATTCAATTAAAAGTTTAATTTGAATTTCATCTAAAATTTTAATAAATAAAATATAAATAGTCCTTCAAAAATTTTAAATTACACATACTTAATTCATATTTACATTAAATTGAATAGTTAAATACAATTATATAAATCAATATTCGATTATATTTTGTTTACAGTCCTAATTCCAAATGCAAAAATAAAAATTGTATTTTTTTTTCCCTATAAAAAGAGAAAAGTGTCAAATCGAGTGTGACACACTTCTTTGTTTTTAAATTGAGTTAGAACCAAATAAATTACATTTTAAAATCATATCATAATGTGTGATAACGTGTTTTGTCCACAGAAGTTTGAATATCTATTTTCACAAGTTTGAATAGTACGTGGCAATTTACATGTTTATAACCTTTAAACAAAAGGAATATCCATAAGTTCAAAAGATAAAATAAAAAGGACACTCTCATACGTAGTCCAAAAATCATTGTTTAATAGTATTAGTTTCAAGTCCTGTTTTTATTAGTATATGTTATTATTTAAGACTACAATGGTACTTTCATAACATTTATTTTTGCAGGTAATCGCTTCAAGCCTTCAAATCGAAGCTATTGAAAATTTAAAATATTAAATGATATATATATATATATATATATATATAATTGAAGATATAGCAATTTATTCTATAAGAAGATAATAAAAAAAAAAAAAAAAAGAGTAAAAATATCATTTTTCTCTAAACTTATAGGATGCTAATGATATTTACTGGAAAAGATTAAACATGCGATATGGTTTTTATACATTGAATTTTTTTTTTAATTTTTATTTTAACTTAAAAAATAGTACTATGAAATTAAAAAGTTATGGTAAATATAGTAAATTTATCTAATAAAATCAACGCTTTCAAACAAAAAAAAAATCAATTTTAAGGGTAATTTTTGTTAAAAACTCTGATATTTCGAATATATTACTACTATTATATTTTACTTAAAAACAATTAAAAATTAATGTTGGTAAAATCAAGCAAAGGATGATGAGGACATCCATGCAGCCTAACGTTATGCTTTGCTGTAGTTGACTCACTAAAATAATTCAATTCCCTCCACTCATACAAAACTCCGACTTTTACACACTTCCCCACTACACTCCACAAACTCATCTCCTTTTCTCTCTTTCTCCCTCCCGCAAAACCCTCAAATAACATTCTTACATTCATCCCGCCGCCGACATCCTATCCGGCTGCCGGATAACTTCCATACGTACAGATTAGAGAGAGAATTTTACTAAAAGATGTATAAAAGCCAGCTGCAAGAGCTGGCGCAGAGGAGTTGCTTCAACCTTCCCTCTTACACTTGCATTAGGGAAGGTCCCGACCACGCACCCAGGTTTAAAGCCTTCGTCAACTTCAACGGCGAGACCTTCGAGACCCCTAACTATTGCTCCACTCTCCGCCAGGCCGAGCACGCAGCCGCCGAGGTCGCTCTCAACTCTCTCTCCTCCCGCTCTCTCGCCGCCAGGATTCTCGTAAGTAATACAATCGTCTTCCTTTAGGTTTTATGCACATCTTATCTCCGTTGTCTTCCACGTTTCGGCTTCGTTACTTTTAGTACTGATTAGCTAGAAAGCCCCCGAGCTAGCTAATGTGCGCCGTATGGGTGAGCAGTGTTATCGCGCGCATACATAAAATCCTATATACTTCCACGACTTTAAATATGTTATTTCAAATTTAATTTAATTTAATAATTATATTATATTTAAATTATATAAAATTTATATTTATTTTTTATAATTAATAAATTTAAATATAATACAATCATTAAATTAAATTTAAAACAAACGTAAATGAAAAAAGTGATTTGGACTCGTACTCACACCGACCCCGGATTGGAGTTATAAAAAGACCCCCACTCTCTCCAACACCAAAAGTTGTCCAAATGATGTGTATACAGTGGGATTACGATATTAATAATGGCTCATCATTTGTTTGTTACCCCAATTTTGAGATTCCTAACAATTTTATTTCTAAAATTTACGATATTCATTACCTTAAATAAAATAATCAGTTTTTGTGTCATGATATTAAATTATGACTATAAATTGAATTCTTTTTATGCAACAAAAAGAATTTGACAAACAGAACTCATTCTGGGTTTCAGTCATTTAAAAAATGGGTGGTTTGTTTTAAGGCTTAGAGGATCTCTCTAACCTATGTGGACCATTTCTTATCTTATCCAAAGGTGGTTGAAATAAGAAGCAATATCCCAAAAAGTTCCAATTTTTTTCAAAAATAAAAAAATTTGAATTTAGGTGAGGCCATTCAATGTACAACTACTATTTAAAACAAAATTTGAAAGTCAAGATAAGTAGTTGGTTAGCCTTAATTAAGTGATGAAACATGATTATCTCCTTAAAGCCGTGTGTCCAACTTATTGTAATCAAGATTGTTGACTTTACTACCATCTTGATCTTCTATTCATGTGGTGTAATTTATTCACTTTATTTTTAAATAATTGTATTTTTAGAAGAAAAATATTTTAATTTAATTGTCATTGTTACATTTTAAGATAAAAGTCAAAACATAATTTTTTTAATTTCATTATCTTTTATATTTTCAATAAGTTTTGAGTAATAAATACTATTTTATGTTTATTTTTTCAAGCATTCTATTCAGATTAATAAATTAATTTTATGTATATTTATAAAAAGATAATTATTTAAGAATAAAGTAAATAATTGTTAAGAATATGTCTGAATGTATTGATTATTGGACCAATGGTACATGACTTTAAATGAAACTATTTATTGATTACATAATGAGAAATTTTTAATATGCACATGGGAAAAGATATTAGGTGCAATTTATTTAAGAGTCTTAAATGTGTTTGCAGCAGCATCCATGTGGCTAACATTTATCGGGTAATGAAAATATTGATGCACCCGATGTGACATTGGCACCATCTTCTGCTTGTTAATTTGGGACTCAAGTTTCTGTTTTATCGTCTATTTTATTATAATTTAACAGTTATTTATATTTATTTATTTTATTTAATAATTAATAAATTCTTTAAATATTACATGGGTGACCATTGGATTAAATAAAACAAAAGATATGAATTCATTAATTTAAATAGTATAATATGATCTTGTTCGGTTTATTCAGAAAGATGCTTTCTCGTTTTCAAAATTAGAAATGGTTTTGAGTTTTATCAAATTAGATTTATGAAAACTTAAGATTTAAATTATGATATAAATTTGTTAATTTTCTAAAATTTCAAAATTTGTATGTCGTAGTAGTATTCTATATGTAGTTTACAACATTAACTTTAATACCAACCAAAATAAAATAAATTCACTTCTAATTTGAAATTTTAAAATTTAAAGCACAAGTATCTCTAATTTGAAACAGATGAGTATTTTATTTTTTTAACTTTTTTGGGTACAACTGAGCAGCCTCCTATTACTGGGGGAGGGTGAGAATTGAACCCTGGTCTCCATGCGGCTGGAGTGTGGACTTGATATCGTTGAAGTGTGAAGTAATATTTGTTACTCTTATTTCATGGATAATTCAATGTCATCGGCTTAAAACTCATTTTTCTAATGAATTGAACTTGAGCTATTGATTCGATGATGTGTTCAGTGTTTATGTTATAAGCTTGGGTAAGGTGGGGTTTAGTTGTACTATTTATTCCAGGGAAAATATAACTGAAATCCCAACATCATTCTTTTAATTATTAAGATAGAGCTTTCTGGCATGGTTCTAAAGCCCATTGGCTTTTTCATGCCATCCTCGGATAAATCCAACGGATGAACAAGTTTAAGTTACTAATTTCCATTTGGAAAAGGAATAAAGCTTATACGCTCTTAACTCTTAAGAATGAACAATTTGATCATATGTCTGTTCTTGATTATTTTGGCTAATAGTACAATTCAAACATTAAACGAAGTGGAAGTACAATTTATTTTCCCAGATTAAAGAAGCAGTTTGTATGCATAGATCCTAGTTTTATCATGATACATGGTTCTTGTTCCCTGTTTTACTTGCAATTGTAAGTAACTAAACACATGTTCAAGTCATGCAGCACAGCTGCTAACTTGATGATGTAGGTAATGTAGTAATACTACTTGTAAAAGAATAAAATGTTTACTAATTTTCAGCGTATCCACATTCATTACTCTAGCTGTTTCACAACTGTTGATGTAATTGTGTTTCATATGTTGACTGGTATTTACAACGTTTAGGATGAGACGGGGGTTTACAAGAACCTGTTACAAGAGATATCACAAAGAGTGGGAGCCCCATTGCCGCGGTACACAACTTTCAGGTCAGGCCTCGGGCACCATCCTGTCTTTACAGGAGTTGTACAACTGGCTGGAATTGAATTCCAAGGGGAACCTGCCAAGAACAAGAAGCAAGCTGAGAAATATGCAGCCATGGCAGCTTGGTCATCTCTAAAAATATGTGAGTCTACGTTATAATCAGTCTTTTAGATAGGCAAATTATAAAAAATTAAAAATTGTCAAATCATGTGCTTTCAGTTATTTTCTCCATACACGTCTTGAAATATGTTTATTGCTTTATTGTTTTCCCAATATTGTTGCACAATTTCTGGCAGTTGGGAAATTCTGTTTCATCATCCTGCCCTATTCTCTGATTTTAATGATTCTGTTGTTGGTTTGATGTGACTTCTTTATTTTTTTCTTTCTTGCTAGTGGCACAGCAGGATGCAACTTTATCCTGTGAACCAGAAAATAACGACGAGCAGGAACAGATCAGGATATCCAGGGCCTTGCTCAATTACCGTTTAAAAGAAAAGATGAAAACAGCCAATTCCACTGATGCCCCAATACCATTTCAAAAGAAATTTCCAATTTTGCACCGAAGGCCATCAACTTCACAGCCTCCCTCAATGAGCACATCGAAAATTCTCCCCTTGATCTCCCAGAACACGAATCCTCAAAACAGACCCACATTTTCAACGACAAATGACAGCCATCTTAAGACTCTAACCCAGAAATTCCCTGGTGCAGGAGCAACCCCATATGTCCCTTACAGACATTTTGGGACACCATGCCATGGTATTGCTCAACCGGTTACAATGAGAACAGCAGTACCTGTATACTCTGCTCCGCCACTTCCACCGCCCTCTGTCAATTCACCTCAAATGATGCAGCCCCAACCCGTGAGAATTGTCCCGCCCGTCTGTATTAGGCTGGCTGTGACGGCATTTACTGCTCCACCACCAGTTCAGAGGGAAGCTACTCAAACTGTCATAGCTCCTGTCCCGCCAAACAAATTGATAGTTCAAACAGAGGAGGCTGGGAGTAGGACCGAAAGTGATGCACATGATTCTGAGGTACTAAAAAGGTTGGAACAGCTCCAAATTTAATTGTGGCCGGGGAGTTATATGCACTTGAAACTATGCTGTGGGCCTATGGCTTCATCATTTTTTCTCATCAGATATATGAGTGGATTTGTTTGGCTTAAAAACAATTTTGACCCTTTTGTTTGTTGCTATATGATGGTGGACTCCAAGAAATGAAGCTTAACACATCGAACCCACGATTACCTTCCGACCACCGGAAAGTAAAATTTACCGGAATGAGGCTTTTCTCTGTCGCATTGTATTCTGATTTACTTCAAATTGTCATAGTACATGGCTTAAGATAAATGCCTCATTTAGGTCAAAATTATTGCTTTCGATGGTTGAAAGGATTTAATTGCAGAAATCTTGTAATATCGGGGTTCAATTTGTCAAATTTATTTTTTATTTTTATTTTTATTAAAATGAGAGTTAACCCGCTAAATTGCAACAGAACATATGGTCAAATTGTTTTTAAGCCCATTCCTCCGCTCTTCACTCCGTTTTGTTTATGAAGATATTGCCAGTAATATTGAGCACCATCTGTATCAGTGTTTTGACATTCAGGGTTGGTTTGGTATAATAAGTTTATTAATTTAAATTGAATCCACCAAAAAAAGAGTTAAATTTAAGTTGTAAATTTAATATTTTAAACATGAATTTGGTATTAAAGCTATATGACTTCCGACATAAATTATCCATCTGCATAATTAGAATTGGAAGAACATCCCCCCGGCATTCTAAATTTCTTGTTTGTGTCCAATTAATCACCTCTAAACTTTATGCCTCTCAGGTTTACCTTAATAATTCTTAGAATGTTGTTAAGGTCCGCTGATGAGAAGTCCACGTCCTTCCAAGGGGCACCATTTATAACAAAGATGTTGAAAGTACCAAATTATCCCTATAGATTCAACACGCATGCATATTTATGACATATGCGCATGGTCCCTGCAGGATCTGCGGCTGAGCTAGACAGGTTGGATGCATGCGCATGTTGTTGAAAAATGTCCATAAGAATTGATGGCCTTATAAACTAGTATTGCCAAAACTCCAAAGGTGAATAATAAAATACCAAATTAGTACTATATCATAAGAAGGATGTTTATGGGTACGTAATTTTCTAACTTTATTTAAAACATAAGTCACTCATAATAAAATGTTTTTTTGAAGGTTGACCAACTTTTGATCAATCGTTTTGATATATTATGTAACGAAAATAAATTTGTGGATTAAAAGTCATTATTTTTTTTAAAGTTGAGTTTTTTTTTAAGGTTTACCGACATAAAAGTCTACTTTTCAACTTATTAATACCTCATTAGTTCTCTTCTAAAATTGTCTAAAATAATTGAACGTCTATGATTAATTAATCTCCGCAAGATGTTAGACTCTCCTTTATTTATAATTACTTTTTCCTCCTTTATACAAATAAAGGACCACCGTAAATATATCATAATTTATCTTATCGGCTTAACATTTTAAATAAAATAATATTATTTTATCTTTAAAATATAATATATCACACATAATACATCACAATGTACCTACCTTTTTATTCATTATTGAGGGACAAAAACCAGATGAGGGGGTACAGTCCACCTTATTGAGGTTTTGAAAATGCGAAACATGTTATATGGCTTTGGTCAATTATCCGCTGCCTATGATCACGTGCTTATAAATACACTACTCGTGCCTAATTTTATTCATATTTGTTCTGCTGCAGTTGAATGTAGAAATTTTAGTGTAGCAATTAATTCGAATCTCATTCTATTAGAATTAATGGATTAAGATTAATTAGTGAATCTAATTGGTCGACTCTCTAGGGTTAATTATTTAGAGAAATTGAAGCTTTTGACTGCGGTGTCACTGACCATTTCTCCCCGTACATTTGAGAGGATTTGAATTCGCTTAGTCTTATCAATTTGTGGTTATAATAACGCGTTATATAATGTGTAGATTCGTTATATATTTGTTATTTTAATATTTATATACAATATCTCGTTTGTTGTCACATGAAATTATACGGATTTTAATTTTAGAAGTGGGCTTAAAGCGCCACATAAGCTCACAATCTTTAAATCATAATAATTGTACTAAATAATCAGAGTATTTTTCCTTTCGGCAATAAAATAAATTTGAAAAAGGAAACACCAATAGTAATGGTACGACCTTTTGCCTTAAAAAAGGTGAGAGCCGAGGAGGCTAGATTTGCTTCAACATCACCCTAACAACCAAAGATATAGCAATGACTTTTTTCTTAATGAAATAACAAGGTATTCAAATGCTAAATAGCAACTCAATATTTTTGTATTTACACTTTTATTTTTATCATGATTGTACCTTAAGATTTAACCATTGTTCAAAAATCTCCGTCTAGATACATTTAATTTACGTCTTAGCGTTAAACACTGTCTAATTTAACTGTGTGATTAAATTTAATTAATTTTTGCTTACTCAATTAATCCTAATTAAATTATATTAAAATGTTAATATCTTCTTCCACCATCTAAATTTATCTAACGATTTATAATGAGTTTAACATAAAACAAGTTTGTCAAGATGTAGCGAGAAATAAAAAAAAAAAAAAAAAACAGTTTTTTTCTAAAAATGAGAAGGAAATAGTGTCATTCCATGAAATATTACTATTTTTTTGGTTTTCATCGATATCAGGAGCATTTGTTCTGATTAATTCAATTAAAATCGAGTCGAACCCACAAAATAAAATAATTCTTCTAACATAATTTACTCTATCCACAAAGTTCAAACTAGAAACCTTATAGCTGAAACATTTGATTCTTTCCGTCATACTTGAACCAAGTTGGTTTTCCATAAAATATTACTAGTCTAATCTAAGCTAACTAGAAAGTGGAAATGGGCTGGGTGAGGTGGTGGGGCATAATTCCCACTTCAACGACACCAACTAAATTAAAGCAATGCCCATGTAACCATTCCATGGAATTACGCAACATATCTCTATGTAGGCCCAGCCCAGATAGTATGGGCCCACAACACAAGTGGAGGTCTTTATTTGGAATAGGAAAGAGGGGGGGGACTAAAGGAGGGTTATGGAAGAGCTGGCTTGTTTTGTTTATTAATTTATTCCTTTCAGTTTTTTAGTGTTAATATGCTGATTAAGATGAAATGAACTAACCTTTTTTATATTTTAATCCACCTATATTAGCTCATTACATAGGTTATGCTTGACATAATTTATTTGAAATTAATTTAAATAAATTATAAAAAAATATTTATTAATTAATTTTTTAAAATATATTAAAAATAATTTTATATTTAACATATAATTTATTAAAAATTAAATAAAACAAAGGCTTTAATATATATATATTTTTTTATAAATAAATTATATAAATTATTGAAATAAGTTGTGCAAAATAAGACCGTGTAATTCCATAGACTCATAGGCAATAATTCATCAATAATGGGACACAATTATTGCGATTAATTAAAATCCCATTATATTATTATCTCACATTAAATTAATAATAAAATACACAATCATTGAATTGAAAAGATTGTATTTAACCCGACTCATAAATTAAAATTACATCAAATGCGTTCTGACTCTTCTTTTTCGTCATTGATTCGTGTGAAATATTTGCCTGTACAATAAAAGGTTAAACATTTCCTTTTTACCTACTAAATATATATAGAATAATTGAAAATAAACAAATCTAAAAGATTAAATAACATAAATATCTATTTAAAGATGCTTAAGGTGCTGAGCACGTAAGGCTTCTTTTTGCGCATGCGGAAAGCATATGAAAAAGTGTAATCTCCGTATTTAAAAAAAATATTTTTTATTTCACGTGGAATAATAATAAAGTATTTATATTTATCTGAAACAACAGGTCTATAAAAATAATAATATATTGTCCAACAAACATTTAAACATAGATTAATCCAATTTAATGATATATATATATATATATACAAGACACATTATTTTGGTTCAATAATTAGCCATTTTTTAGACACTTTTGTCTCTCGGTCATTTTTTTCTTTTTATAAAATTAATTGTAGTTGTCATAATTTGAACATAAGTCAGGTTAATAAGTTATGAATAAGTTTACCACTCTACTAAACTCACATGATAGAAATAAATTTCAAAATGTTAAATATTATATGTTTCGCTTAATGATATGTAAATTTAGTTTTTCATTATTTTCAAGTATACATACTTTTAATTATCAACAGATTTACCGAAATTATCACTTAACTATATTTTAATTATAAATTATTAAACATAAACCAACATATATATAAATATAAATTTATTGTTAAAAAAATATTACCAATAAAAATAACTATGACGTGTCTATTATTTTTCATGTATAATATATGTTAAATAAATCACTTTTAGCATTTATTTTAATTACAAATTATTAAATCTAAATATCAAACATATATATAAGTACAAAATATTATTTTTTTATCAATATACTGTTTATTCTACACACTTATTTTTATTCCATAATGTAAAATGTCAATAGTATTAACAAAATTATTATTAATAAAAGTAAATATGACATATTTATTATATTTCATACAGAATCCATATTTAAGTATATTAGTAAATTTAATTACATACATGAATTATAAAATGGGTAACAAAATATAAAAATTTACTAATAACTTCTTATTTGTTTTTATATCTGAACATAAATTCGATCAACTTTAAAAAATTATAATATATTATTATTTACAAAAAAAAAAATCAAATAGTTTGTCTTAAAATAAAATTGAAAAAATTATTTATCAAATAAATAAATAATTTATTAATATATATACATAATATCAAATGTTTTAAATTAAAACTAATTAAATATTTTAAAAAATCATATAAAATATTACAATAACTTTTTATAATATATAAATAAACAATTGTGTCTAGTCTGAACAATGTCGGGTATTCGAGCTAGTTTTAAAATAATGTGAAATATTAGTATTTGAAGTACACATCTGCAATTCCACATAATAAAGTTACTTGTTTGGTACGATTTGGTACGATTTATTTAAGAATAGTGTATAATTTATTTGTTAATTAAATTTTTTTAGTTAAAAAATATTTATTGACTAATTTTTAAAAATAAATTTATAATTTTATTAGTATTAAGCAATAAAAAATTTTAAATTAATAAAAAAATAATTTTAAAATAATTAATTTTTAAAAATAAACTATAATCAGTTTCACTAATTGAAATCAAACAAGCACACTATAATTTAATAATGAGTGGATTTGGCCTAGGAAAAATCACATACGAATACAGAAAGTCTTTTTTCAGAAAAGTATTGACATTACTTCAAAATGAAAGTAATCTAATATTTTTTTTAATCTTTTAATAAATATAAGTATTTTTTAATTAAATTTGTAATAGATAAAGGTTTTCATTAATATTTAACAATAAAAATATTTCTAACAATTTTAATGTTATATAAAAGTGATCATTGTTAACATATTCAGATTATTCAAAACAACTATGTTAAAAATAAAAAAAATTAATATATTAATTGAAATTGTGTGAAACATATAATTCTAAGGAGTCAAATCCAGTAGTTCAGGACTAATCTCTTCAACTAAGAATTTTGTTTCCAAAATGCAAATTTCCTTGCGAAATCAGGTAATTCTTTCTGAAAAAGGCACTTTATCCCCCAAACAGGGCCCTAAAACTCCTCTCGGATAACCCTTAGGTCTATACAGTGGCTATATTGTCTGATACTCCTTTCTTTTCAAAATATATTTATAAAATTTTAGATTTTAAATTCTAAAAAAGTTATTTTATTTTTATTTTTATTTTTATTTTTATCAATATCAAAATTAATATTATAAACTATATATTCTATATAATATATTATCAAATACAAATTTTAAATAATTTAATAAAATTTTTAAATATCTCTAGTGTTGAAATAAAATACTAAATTTTGTTGTCAATGATTTTGACCAAAAACAGCATAGTGCTCAAACAGTGAAACGTCATTTCAAACCAACAACCGGCACGACCACGATAATCCCGCCGATTCAGGACTTGTTTGATAATTATTTATAAATCTTGATTTATAGTTAAAATTTTTGTTAAAATTTTTGTTAAAATATAATTTTATTTTTTAAATTTAAATTTAATTTATTATAATTAATTAAATATAATATTTTATTACATTTGAGTGTTATAAGCTCATAACGCTAGTACTAAACATGCATTATAGTTACTATTTTACCGTATCCATAACATAATATTTTTTGAGACACATGCGACATGCACATGAGACGTTTTTAAAAATTTGAAATATTTTTTTGTTAAAAATGATGTTTATTGATACAAAAATATAAATTTTAAAAGACCTTAACAGATTTTATAATATTAAAATACAAATTTAAAATATAAATATAATTTAAAATTATAAAATGAATTTTACTTAAAAAAAATTTCACATATAATTTATGAGTTCTGATCGACTTCAATAAAGTTTTCACATCATTACTCAGAATACAATTTATTTTGTTGGTACTACAGAATATATTTCTTCCAATCTTCAAAATAATATGATAACTTAAACTTGAACAAAAACCCTAACACATAATATAAAATAAAATAATTTATATTTATAAAAAAAATATTTATGCAAGCTACTCAAGATTCAAATAATTTAGATTATTTAACTCTAACTAATTAACGGAAAACTTTTTTAATTTACGCATTTATGACAGATGGAGTAATTTATTACCCTTAATTATGTTTAGTTACTGCATTAATTAAGAAATAAATTGAACTACATGACGAAGAGATATGGCGGGTAACAGACATTTTTTCTCACTTCACAGTTCACACTCACGCTCTTCGCTATTCTCTAGCTCACAGAGTCTTATCACTCTCTCTCCCTCCCTCCCTCTATAAAGTCTCTCCACTTTTCGGACCATATCAGTGAGCTCGCCTGAAAAATATTCGTGTCTAAGGTTTCATTTCACTTGTTTTCGTAATCTAGATTTCTTCTTCAGTCCTCTTTTTCGGAAGCTTTCCAAGAATCATTTCTTCAAACAGGTAAAGTGCAGACAAGGTCACGGCAAAACGAGTCAGTGATTGGAGGTTTTAGAAAGATAAACCGACAGTAATCAATGGAAAACAGCTTATTTTGTCACTTACTGCACCTAATTTGGCTGCACCTGCATTCCCAAAGCGAGACTGATCAAATTTGACCACCATCTTCCGTGAATTCCGCTCAACCGTTTGATCTTCCGATAATCACATGATGCTGATGAGAGAATCTTAGTGTTTTCTGTGCTGGATAAAACCTTACCTCGCTCTCTGTTTATCTAATTCTGTGGTCTTTGCTTTCGTTACTTGAGTGGGTTTACTAGGTTAAAAGGGGTTTTGATTTGGGAGAAAAATGGCGATGGCGGTGGTGCAGAGAGAGAGTAGCAGTGGTGGTAGCATTACCAAGCATTTAGATAGTAATGGCAAGTATGTTAGGTACACGGCTGAGCAGGTTGAAGCTTTGGAAAGAGTTTATGTGGAGTGCCCTAAGCCCAGCTCGATGCGCAGGCAGCAATTGGTCAGGGAATGCCCCATTTTGTCTAACATTGAACCCAAACAGATCAAAGTCTGGTTCCAGAACCGCAGGTATACGATAAAGATTTAATCTTTGATTCTGTTTGTTTGCCCTTTTTTTTACTTAAAAGATTTGCCTTTAAATGGATTGATGTATGACTGTTTCTGTATATGTTAATCTTGAATTTAGATGCACTAATGTGTTGGTAAATTGGGATTTAAAGAATGAAAAACTTAATTGATTCCCAGGGTTAATTTGTTATGAGATAAAATTTTGAACTTTGACTATGTCTGTTTACCCATATTCTTGATTATTTGCCTTTAAATGTCTTTAAATATTTATGTTTCTATATATATGTTAATCTTGAAATGGATGCGTGAATATGTTGGTAAATTGGTATCTAAGAGAATGAAATTTAATTATTGATTTGTGATGTTAATTTGTTATGAGATAAAAGATTTTGAAACTCTGGGTGAAATAGAGTTCTTGTTTGATTGGCAGGTGTCGGGAGAAGCAGAGGAAAGAGTCTTCACGGCTGCAGTGTGTGAACCGAAAACTGAGTGCTATGAACAAGCTGTTAATGGAGGAGAACGATCGCCTGCAGAAACAGGTGTCACAGCTAGTTTGTGAGAATGGGTATATGCGGCAACATTTGCAGACTGTATGTTTATCTTCTTCCGCTGTTGAATTTCAATTGTTATTTCCGTACTTGATGGTGTATCAAATAGCTTCTATTTGTGGTCATATTTTAAATAAGGTGTAGAGCCTATAAATCACCATGTGTTTCTGAGAAGAGAACATAAGTGATATATTAAATATTTAAATCCTTCTTCATAGTTAGCCTCTTATAGAAAGCAGACAGACTTGGGGCTATTTTAGGCTTTTTATTTTTCTTTATGGTTTTATTTCTTTTCTCCTGCTTCCGTTTCTACCTGTCTGCATTGTCTGTTTCCATTTTGATTCTTAGTTTTGCTTATTGTCAAAGAGGTGTTATTCAATTACTTCCTCTGTTCCACAAGAGTCCCATTTGCAAAATTTACACACTCCAAATATAAAAGAACACCTTTTCACATGTTTACACCTAAATATAATGGTTGCTTAGTTATTGGTGGTGGCATGATATCGAAACTGTGATGTTGAACTGCAGGATAATTCTTTTATTTTAAACTAGTATAAATAAAAATGAAACTCCTTTTGTGGGAAGAAAAGTTGCAAATGGGTCTTTTGTGGAACGGAGGGAATAATTTATAGCAGAACTAGGTCTCCAGTAGTACAAATGCTTACGGGAATGACAATCTATTGCTATTATTAATGGCTTCGGTGTCTTCATGCTCTGAATAATTCACTTTATTTAAAAAAAAATTGATGCAGGCACCAGTAGGAGCCACTGATGCAAGTTGTGAGGCTGCCGTTAACACTCACCAACATTCACTCGGAGATGATAGTAACCCTGCTGGGTAATTGTGAATGCCAACTTTATGACCTCTTTTCAGTTTCTCTCCTACACCTAGGGTTACAAGCCCTATACTATGTATATGGTTTGTTATTATCTTTATCATCTCTTATTCGTTTCTTTAAATGTTCTTCGCAGACTCCTTTCTATTGCAGAGGAGACCTTGGCAGAGTTCCTTTCAAAGGCTACAGGAACTGCTGTCGATTGGGTCCAGATGCCTGGGATGAAGGTTTTGATTTTCTTAAGAGTAAAATTCATTTTGAGTCTACTAAGTATACACAATGTTTTAAACTGCACCCTACACATTCATTTGTGTCAAATCAGACCTCTTAACTATATTTTTTGTTTCATATTGCACCAGCAGATCAAAAAATCGTTAAACATTGGGTATACTTAGTGGGCTCAAAATGAAACAAAAAAAAAGTTTAGGGTGCAATTTGAAACATTTTGTACACTTAGTGGACTCAAAATCGTTAAACTATGTTAATCGGGGGGTTAGTATGAAACAAAGACATAGTTAAGAGGTCTAGTTTGACACAAATGAAAGTGCAGGGTGCAGTTTGAAACATTGGGCATACTTAGTGGACTCAAAATGAAATTTACTCTTTTCTTTAATGAAATAATTTTTCTTTGATCTGCATTATACTTACAATTAGTTGTAATGGCTTACTGGCTCTTAACAAGGAAGCAATCTTATACTAGTTATTTAATTTGTTGTCAGCCTGGTCCGGATTCGGTTGGGATATTTGCGATTTCACATGGTTGCAGTGGAGTGGCAGCTAGAGCCTGTGGTCTTGTAAGTTTAGAGCCTACAAAGGTAAGCAGAACAAAGTATTAATCCCTCCGTCCCAAAATTAGAGATAATTATTCCTTTTTGGTCTGTTCCAAATTAGAGATACATTTATAAATTCAGACTATAAAGTCAAATGGAATTACCATCATGCCATTAGGCCCATTTCTAGGTTCTAAGTAGATTGAGTATAATGTCACTCCTAATATTAACTAATATTAGGGATATGTTTGTAAAATTAACTTCTTCCTTAAAAATTGTCGTTGTAGAATTATATCTCTAATTCAGGAATGGAGCATTAGTTGCCACTATCTTTTCTCTTTCTGTTTGTTTCTGTTTTTCTGGGCATAATTTAGGACATGCTACTGAATTCTGAATATTTTGAGTTCACTTTTCCAACTCCGACAGATTGTCGAGATCCTTAAAGATCGTCCATCTTGGTTCCGTGAGTGCCGGAGCCTTGAAGTTTTCACTATGTTTCCTGCTGGAAATGGAGGAACAATTGAACTTGTATATACACAGGTTAACATGGTTTTAATTTTACTATTTTTTTCTAATTTTCTACCTCAAATGTTTTCTTCATTAGAGAATAAAACAAAGCTAAGTATGTTTCAGATATATGCTCCAACCACACTGGCTCCTGCACGGGATTTCTGGACACTCAGATATACTACAAGTTTAGATAATGGAAGCCTTGTGGTATGAAAATCTTTGAAGAGAATTACAGCTGTTTGTCTACCCATTATTCATATTCATGTTTAAAGGGGTCTGACAACTGATTATCCAGTATATGCTTATTACAGGCATCAAGTCCTAATTGACTTTTGGTTACATTATATTTATAAGGAAGGTAGTATTAATAACTTAATATTTACTCTCTGCTCACTTTGCAGGTGTGTGAGAGATCACTCTCTGGTTCTGGTGCTGGCCCAAATACAGCGGCTGCTGCTCAATTTGTACGAGGTGAAATGCTTCCAAGTGGTTATTTGATTCGGCCATGTGATGGTGGAGGATCAATCATTCATATAGTTGATCACCTGAACCTTGAGGTTAGATTCCTACTGATTGGCTCGTTTATGTTTCTTGCTTTAAGAGAACTTACTTAACTGATCACATCCTTAATTCAGGCATGGAGTGTGCCAGAGGTACTACGCCCACTTTATGAATCATCAAAAGTGGTAGCCCAAAAACTGACAATTGCAGTGAGTAGATGGCTATTTTTTTTTCTGAAAACAGAATCTGAGTTTTGTTAAATGTTTTTAATTGGTTGTCTTTTATGGTCTCTGCTATGAAGTTTATTTTATTTTCTTAAATGTAGGCATTGCGCTATATCAGGCAAATAGCTCAGGAGACCAGCGGTGAGGTGGTATATGGTCTGGGCAGGCAACCAGCTGTCCTTCGGACTTTCAGCCAAAGATTAAGCAGGTAGCTTCGAGTTTACATTATCTAAATATTGTCTAGCTGCACATAAAGAAGTGTCGGTACAAAACTGTATTGACCTTTTGGCCCCCACCCTTCAGAGGATTTAATGATGCTATCAATGGATTCAATGATGATGGCTGGTCTTTGATGAACTGTGATGGTGCTGGAGACGTGATAGTTGCAGTTAACTCAACCAAGAATCTAGGCTCTTCCTCTAATCCTTCTACTTCACTATCATCGCTTGGAGGAATTCTCTGTGCAAAATCATCAATGCTACTCCAGGTAAGTCATAAATAAATTAGTACAATGCATTGGAACACTTAATAGATCAGCCTTATGGTAATCAAACCCTAACGAGAGCAGCTTATATTTGGTAATAAGACTTGTCTGTCCCTGATTCTTCGTGTTCCTCAAATATAACTATGGTTATTTACCAAGCTTCGAGTGTAAAGTGATTGATGCATTTTCTTCCTAGTGAGATCAGTCATGAAGTTGCATTTTTTAAATCTTTCTTAACTCCTGTTATTTGCAGAAGACTGTGGATGGTTGAGACATTTATCACAAGTTATACGATCTATATCCCAATTAACTCGATCTATTTTTGTGGGTAAATTTTGGCACAGATTTTCAAACATGTGAAAAACTTATATTTGCGATACGTTTTTAATAGAGTTGGGATTTTTGTATATTTATTTATGTGTGTGTGCTTTTTTTGTTTTGTTTTTTTTTTTTTTGGGGGGGGGGGTGGGGGGGGGGGGTTGCCGCGGGGGGCCTGCCCTATGTCCCATGCCAAATACGCCAAAACAAAGCCCTGTCACTTAACTGGGGTGGAGGAAGTAATTTTACCTCTACCATGCTTCAAGTTTTTCTTTACATATGTGAATTTTGATTATTGACATTGGTGTATTTCAAAATTGAAATGGATTTTGCTGATGAGTTGGGACCGCTTTGAGTCAATTTATGTATTTGCTTTCAAAATTTTTGGAGTCTAGTAGTCAATTTTCCCTTGGGGAACTGCTAAAATCCACAACTAAATTTGCTAATCCACCAGTATGTACTATAGTTTAAGCTTGAAGTGCTCCACTCCAATGCAATTAAATGTGGACCATACTGGTGGATTTAGCAATTTCCTTTTTGTTGCTTCAATTATACAAGAAACTAATCCAATTAACGAAATGTAGAGGACAATTCATTGTACTGTCTCAGCATGAAACTATTAAAAAAATTGCCGTTGTTTCAAAGTAGGTGACCATGGCTTTCGCTGCATAACTAATGGCTTTATTCGTCTTTCGCTACCAGAACGTCCCTCCTGCAATGCTTATTCGCTTTCTAAGGGAGCACCGTTCAGAGTGGGCTGATTTTAGCATCGATGCATACTCTGCCGCTTCATTAAAAGTTAGCTCATATGCATATCCAGGAATGAGGCCCACACAGTTTTCCGGAAGCCAAATCATCATGCCACTTGGTCACACAATTGAGCATGAAGAGGTATTTGTTTCTGATCATAGTCTCAACCAGTTGTCCTCTTATGCCAAAATTTCATTAATAGCTATTGCTATGATGTGAAATATCCTCTCTATTATGTTTTTATTATTATTATTATTTTTATTTACAAGAGATGCACTGTCTTAAGGGTCCCTATGTTCTTTTGTATCGCAGATGCTTGAAATAATACGACTTGAAGGTCATTCGCTTGGTCAAGAAGATGCTTTTATATCAAAAGACATCCATCTCTTGCAGGTACTTCAGAATCTTGATGATTATATTAAATTGTGATTTTAAACGCCTCTGCAGTATGTGTTAAAATTACTGACCAGAGAATTTGGTCTGCTGTAGCTATGTAACGGAGTTGACGAAAATGCTGTGGGAGCCTGCTCTGAACTTGTTTTTGCTCCAATTGATGAAATGTTTCTAGATGACTCTCCACTGCTACCTTCTGGTTTTCGCATCATTCCTATAGATCTGAAATCAGTTGAGTTGAACATTTTTCACCTCAAAATGAACATTGTATATTAATTTGACCGTGTCATAGGTTATTGACTTTATTGTATAGGTTTACTTTGTTGCTCTTATTCCTACTGGCTGCTGATAGTTTTATTGCTCAGGGTGAGGCCCAGGACACTCTGACTGCAAATCGCACCTTGGATTTGACATCCAGTCTTGAAGTGGGCCCTGCAACAAACCAAGCTGCTTCCGACACATCATCATGTTATAACTCGCGATCGGTATTAACTATTGCTTTCCAATTCCCCCTTGAGAATAATCTACCTGACACTGTTGCCACAATGGCTCGCCAGTATGTCCGTAATGTGGTGTCATCTGTTCAGAGGGTTGCCATGGCTATATCTCCATCAGGATTGACCCCCACAGCGGGACCAAAGTTATCACCAGGCTCCCCAGAAGCCCTCACACTAGCCAGTTGGATCTGCCAGAGCCATATGTAAGTTTACTTAATTGTTCATACTTTAATGTTCACAGGTGTGGACCAGAAAGGTTGCTTTATCATAACCAGTTAAGTACTTAGGTTATTAAGTATGTAACACTAGTAAAACTGTTACTACCTCTTTTCCACAAAAAAAGCTCCACTTTGACTTTTGAAAATTAGTGCTAAAATCCTAAATTGTAAAATTACCACGAATTCATGTAATTTTAGTGAATGCAATCATGAATGTTGTACACTATCTAAAATGTTTTACACGTTAAACATTTATTGTTTCCAATTCTATCATAAATCACATCAATTTAAAATTTTAAGAATTTGTTAATTGACTCTTAAAATTTAGAGAGGGACTCATTTTGTGGAACAGAGGGAGTATTATATAGTATTCAAGTTGATCCATGGTGAAGCATTGTTCTCGTCATCTTAAAGGAATTTCCTTGCTATTCGCTCTAACCACTAAAGTATATTGCACCCCACCCTGCTTTGAGAGAGAAAGAACCATCTCAGATTGACACCTTCTTCCTCACACGATTTTTGCTCGTTACTTTTTCTCAGTTATCATTTCGGGGCAAATTTGCTGAGTTCTGATCCTGTAGGTGGTGATTCACTGTTAAAAAATCTCTGGCATCACCAGGATGCTATTTTGTGCTGCTCGTTAAAGGTATGGAACTTGACTTTATTCTTTAGTGCCTTAAAAATATATTGATATTTTCGATCGGAAATAATTTAGCTCATTTACCTCATAATATTTCTTGTATTTTCCGGGATCCATCCTATCGACTTGTTGAAAATTCATTTGGTATCTTATGAAAGAGTTTTTGGTTTGCAGAAATTATTAATAATAATAAATCGTAAATATGTATGTTGTTGACAATACAGTCCTTTCAAAGTTGTCATTCCTAATACACGAATAAAATTTATGTTCGTATAAATATGAACAATGTAATTTACTAATTTTTGTCTGACAAAACTTAGAGTACCTTGTGGTTGGTTCATGTCATGAGTGTGAACCATGGTTGCTGTCTATATAAGAAAATGAATATTTAAGGAAAAAGATTAGATGGAATTGCACCATTTAATTTTGTTTCATGGTGAGGTTTTAGGTCTTACAACTTATGAAAAAAGAAAAGGTTTTAGGTCTTAAATGCTCAATTTAATTCAACTACGGCTATTATCTTAAATGCTCAACTTTATTCAACTACGGCTTTTATCCCAAACTAATCAGGGGAAGGCGGAAAATGAATCCAAAAATAGCAAAGGAAAAATATAAACGACCACATTCTATCCAAAAAACGAATTTAATGGCCAAGCTTCATTAGACATTACAACATCTATGAACAAGATCTTCCAATTCTCAATCTATAACTCAGTGTGCTATACTTAGGTTGAGCAGGTTATGTAACGACCTAACAGGCTTTATATTCAAAATAACTCGAGAGACTTTATGTAAGGATCCAACAGGCCACCATTTAAGGCAGGCTTTATATACAGTCCAATCTTTCACACATGTTTCCATGTGGGAATGGCGTGCTTGTAAACTCGTAGTGTGATGGGTCGGGGGAATTTGTTGTGTTATATTGTTTATGGGTGAATTATGAACAATGTGCTCCGTTGATGCAGGACAAGAGATAGAATTGATGAAAATAATAAAAAAAAAATATTTTGCTTATCCCCGCAAGGAATCGGCCACACCACAACGTGTTTTGAGATTTCTCTGCTGAGATTACTCGTGTTTGCACACAAAGAGATTCATAAAAATCAAAACTCTTAAGTTTCAATATTCAACAGACTAAAGAATAATATTGGGGATACATCATATTTAAAGGAAAATGTAAGAAATCTTAATACTGATTAAAAGAAAATAAAATAACTAAACTACTACTCATCCCCAAATATTAAAATAAAATCTTAATTACATTATTTCCTACCCAATTAAAAACATTAAAGGATAAATAATTAAATCTTGGGTTATCTGCTTCCTCATCATCCGTTTAAACCGCCAGTACTTGATAATTGGTGTATTCTCATTTTTCCTTGTCTTGTTACAAGGTGAATTATGGACAATGTAACCACCGCAAATTTACCATCAATATCTGATAATCAGTGTATTCTCATTTTTCCCTTTTGTGTTGCAGTCGGTGCCAGTTTTCGTTTTCGCAAACCAGGCAGGGCTTGACATGCTGGAAACAACTTTAGTGGCTTTACAGGATGTCACATTGGATAAAATATTTGATGAGACTAGCCGCAAGGCTTTGTACTCGGATTTTGCCAATTTAATGTCACAGGTAACTTATAAAGGGATATGAAGTTCATTGTGTGGCAATTCTTCATCCTTACGTTATACTCCCTCAGTTCCAAAATTAGAAATACTTTTAAAAAAATGACAGTTTTTAAAAATAGATGTTGCATTATAACTTTACATAAAAGGAAAGTCTTTTTATTTATTTTATACATTATTTATTTTTAATTTTTAATTTTTTTGAGTTGGTGTAAAATTTAATCTACATTTATGATGAAATGATACATTAAGAATATCATGTTGTTTTATGGTACTAAAATTGAAATATATATCTAATTTTGGAACACTCCAAAAGGAAATAACAATATCTAATTTTAGATTGATTTTTTTTTTCTTACCCGAGAAAAATTTAAAAATCTCCCCATTCTTCTCAGGGGTTTGCCTACTTGCCGGGAGGAATCTGCATGTCAACAATGGGGCGCCATGTTTCTTATGAAAAAGCCGTATCCTGGAAAGTGCTTGCCCCGGAAGAAAACACAATCCATTGCCTTGCCTTCTCTTTCGTTAACTGGTGTTTTGTCTGAATATTCGTACGTACGTATTCGGTTGACATATTTTTATCCTGCAGCCGATGTTGACAGCCCAGAAGAAACTTGAAGTGTGTGCGCAAATGTATTAGAAGGAAAGATGATTTAAGGAAGAAGTTTTGTAATTAATATTATAGGCAGTAGGTTAGCAGTTTGTTAATTTTCATTAATCAAGTATGTGATGATCATCGTTCTATTTTTCAATGTAAATTTTTGAGGTGGGGCTTTTGGGGATTGCTGTTTGAACTTCGGAATATTAAAACCAGTGGCAGTGGGTTTTGTAAGTGTAGAGATTATACTTTGTCAGTTCAGTTGTTGACTTTCTGATTTCGAGTTCCTCTAGCTTCAAATGAACCTGGTTTCCCACACAATTTTGTTCGTTGAAGCTCGGATTCTGTTCGCTTGGCTTTGTAATAACAAATACATACTCTAGCAGTTTCAAACTTTGGAGATACTTTAGAGTGTTTTATGAGAACTTAAACTTTAAATTATGATATTAATTTGTTATATTTTTAAAATTTGTACGTAATAGTCTTTTATACTTAATCTACAAATTTGATTTTAATATAAATTAAATTAAAATAAATTTATTTTAAATTTATATTTGATGATTTCACAAAATTTACTACATTAAAAATGTAAAACTTTTTTCAAATTTTTTTTATCTCTGATTTTGATTCAGAAGGAGCATTATTTATTTAACAATTGATTTTTATTTGACTTAAAAGAAGCTTAGAAAAACACTCTCTAAAACTTTGCCCTCCTTGTTTAAGCTTTTGACTCGAATAACCTGGGCTCCAGAGTAAGGCGGTAAATTTAACCAAATGGTTCGAGATTCGGTTAAAAGTTCGATTTGAACTCGCTTTGAAATAGTAACAAGTAGAATATAAGTACATTTTAAAGTTCAATAAATTATTTGGATCTTATCAAATTATTTTTTTGTATAGATGTTCGATGATATTCGCTCGGAAACTTCAAATTACTTGAACTCGATTCGTATTCGGTTTTAATTCGACAGCTAAGTGAGACATACAAAAACTTTATTTCAAATTCGTTAAATATACGAATAGAATCTGAACACGTCAATATTCGACTCGTTTACACTCTTACTCGAGAGTACACTAAGAGTTCGTTCGTTTCTAAAACTGTTATAACTGGTACAGTTGTAACTGTAACTATTTTAGCTATTGTAGCTCATATAACTGTAACTGTTTATGAAAATTTACAATCATGTTTGGTGACTTATAACTAATAAAGTTATAATATAAGTATTATTCAGTTAAAATTACATATATTGTGATTAAAATAAAATGACCAAAATATTAACTATTTATTTTGTTGATATATATGTTTTTATTCTTGAAATATTTATTCCTAAATTGATATGTTAATTTGAAAAATATGTGTATTTTTTAATGAAGTTCGTGTAACTATTTTTTCAATTATTGCAAATATATTACTTTTACACAATATTTATTTATTTAAACGAATCTTTAATTAGTCTCTTTTATAATTTATGTTGAATACTCTTTTTTTTGTGCAAATTATGTTGAACACTTGATATTCTATTGGGTTCAAACATGTGAGTTAGTCTTATTTTTTAGAAAATTTTATTGACTTTTAATAATAATTTTATATTAGTATATTTGTTATTATTAAAATATCTATTCTAAATTTATACGTTAATATGAATAATATGTGTATTTTTCTATTGAGTTATTAATTATTATTATTATTATTATTATTATTATTATTATTATTATTATTATTCCAATTTAAACACAATATAAGTCCATAAG